>JABUQX010013835.1:12500-35000 GCA_015478945.1 Trachelipus rathkii
AAATTCCTTAAGTCGTATTTGGTGGAACCCGTCGGATGTAAAGCGAATAGTCAGCTGATATACTTATTTATATATATATATATATGTTATATTATATCTATATATATTATATATATATATATAATATATATAGATTATATTATATATATTATATATATTATAATATATATATATATATAATTATAATATTATATATATTATATTATTATAGATATATATATATATATATAGTATATATATTATATATTATATATATATATATAATTATATATATATATATATATATATATATATATAGTATATATATATATATATATATATATATTATGCCCTTATTAATCCCAACACTTATGTTTTCAGTCTTGAAACAATATATCATTATATCTACCCACTCACGGGTTGGGGGATCCGGTGGGAGAACTTTCCGTAGAAAATAGTACATGTAACAATATTGAAAATAAATTACACTTGTTATTTTCGAATATTAAATGAGTTGTTAATATTAAGAAACATTTTTACCTTCTTTACCATCGACATACAATTCCAAAATTCGCTTGCAACGAAAAGTAAATTTTGAATTTTAGCTACAAATCTCGCTGCAACGCAGAATACGACAAACATTTTTACCTTCTTTGTGTCAATTTTAAATCAAAATCTACTAGCGACATTTTGCACTAGACTATATATATATTATATTATATATATATCTATATAATATATATATATATATATATATATATATATATAGTATATATATATTTATATATTATATATATATATATATATATATATATATATAGTATATATATATATATATATATATTATATAGTATCGTAAACTTGATTGTGTCAATTTTAACACTTTAGAAGACTTTAGCTGTGGTGAATATTCGAATATTATCTATACAATTTTTTTTTTTTTTGCGTTCATGTAAATATTGCAAAGTTCACCGTGTGTCATCTAAAAACTTGGTCACGTGTCACAAGTTTACCTTCAATTCAGTACTGCATTGTAGATATCTGTATAAGTTTTGATAGGTTATGAAATGAAGGGTAAAGAATAAAAGAAACCCCTGGGGAAACGAAAACACCCCTTAAGGAACGCCACTTTCGATATATTTATAGGAAGAGCAATTACCGTCTAAAACATTGTTACAGAACTACTACTGAAGAGAATCAATGATAAGGTTATAAAGAGAATGATAGAAGTTTTGAAAAATGTTTTGTGTTAGATTATAAAAAAGTTTTCGATATTATGCAACACAATAGCAGTTGATTCGTCAAAATTGGGAAGAATCAAATGGTCAGGAAGAAAGATTTGAATAATTCTTGCCGATTGTACCTTTGAAAAGATATTGTACTCGTCATCGGATATAAATAAGGTTAGACCAAGAATCTATATGATTATATACGAACACTTAGAAATAGCATGTTAGAGCTGCAAGACTATATAGTTTAGCGGGCCGTTTTCGAGACCGGTTGAATATGATTAAACTTCCTACATAAAATGACCTTCCAAATGACAGTTAAAGAACGCTTTGTTTTATTATTATTCAATTTATTTTTTATTTAAGAAGCTAAACAATATTACTATACCCTGCATAAGTTAATTTAATCTTCATACGGATGTTGTACATCCATAACCTAATATAATTTTTTTTCTCCTATTTTTTTAAAGTATGTTTATTAATGGCTTTCTCTTATAGTAAATACACTATGGATATATGAACTTTATTTTTATCTATTTCTAATTATATTATATATGAATTCACGACGAATTGAAATATTATACAGGGATTTATTTACTTTGGCTAATGGGTGCACAAAGACTACACCTATCGGATTTTTTATAGGATATGAAGTTTAATGGGACCTTGAGTCCACTTATGGAAATTACTTAGGTTACATTAGAGGAGGATCGATGCGTATAGGTCCAACGTGAGGGATGAATAAAGAAAAAACAAGAGTTCGTAGCTAGATGTAGAGATGCAAATAAGAGAAGAGTTGGAATGGTCGGTAGTGTTTGTGTGAGTACTTATCTTTTGGTCGGTTCTTGTAGCCTTTAAATAGACAAACTCATGTTGGGATTGAAGTGAGAAGGTGGTGTTTACTGTAAAAAAAAAAAACAAAAAATTTATTTATATATATATCTATTAATATATTTATATTATATTTATATATATTTATAATCTTTTCTATTCCTATTAGTATTATATTTGTATAGAGCTAATTGATTGCTATAAATCTGTTGTTATTGAAAAAAGCTGACTACCGTTTCATATGTTTGTCGGGAAGAAGATGTCAATCTAAGATTAACGGTTATATTACTAGATTTATTCAATTTTGGATTAAGCAACGGTACCTATTTTTGCATAAAAGGAAACGTGAGGGATTGTTTATTATTTAAAGCGTTTATATGTTTGCTTTCATTTCCGAAGAGCTTATATTTTTATATATTATCTATATTTATATTATTCTATTTATTTTATATTATAATTTATTACCTCTATTTATATATAATATTTATATATATATATTTTCTATATTTTATTTATAATTTTATATCTATTATTTATAATTATTATCATTATAGTTTTATGAATTTAATATTATTATTAATTATTAATTATTTATTTACTTATTCTTATATATATATATTTATTATCTATTATCATAAATACTAATTTTATTCATGTTAATGTTGTTTTTTTACACAGTTAGGGCTGTAACTCTAATATATTAATCCTTCAATTGGAAAAGGAACGATTATTCAAAAGAATATATCTGATAGGCATGGTAGGTTTGAGAAAAAATTTTATTTACATATTAGTTTGTTAAATATGGTTGTTTTCAATGTTTAATAATAATGCTTTTATAACGAGCAATAGAAAATCATAGATATCTATTGAAAAAAATTTAAAATATTTTTCTTAACCTATATTATGAATTTTCTTTTCTGTGACTGATTCTTATATTAAATTGGCGTTCAAGGCTTTTTCGGAATTTGTGTTACATCAAGTTGGCAAGCTTGTAAGGTTGATAATGTCATTTTATTCAGTATGTTTCAATATCTTTTATAGTTGTGAACTGTTGTAAACACTTTATTCTTTGATATCATTTATTGGGATTTGCGTTGATTTTGATTTTAAGTGGTTATACTCTTTTTGAGGAGATTGTGAGTACTAGAAATAAGGAAGTTTCTATTTTTATCAAAATTCATGAAAGAATTAGAACAGATTGCTAATCTTTAGGTATAAACTGGAAAAGTATGGGACTCACTTAATTATTTTCACAACATACTTTTTAATTTTGATAAGTTCCTTCAAGAGACTACGTATAGGTGATGTAAGGTTTATTTGGCCTGGTATACTTTTTAGCAAATTTATAGATTTCGGTAAAAATATGACCCTTACAACTGGGGTATATATTTATATATTATCTATTTATTATCATATTACTATTATTTATTTATAATTATATTATATATTTTTATATTATATATTATAATATATTATTTATATTATTTCATATATAATAATATATCTATATTAATATATTATATTATTATTATATATATATATATATTTTGTGGTTCTAGTTAACCATGGTAGCTTGTTTCTTTCTATATATTTTTTTCTATCGGCATAATTTTTTGTATCCTATTAAAATATTTCTATATTCTATCCCTTCATTACTTACGTATTATAAGTGAGTTTTCAATATTATATAATATTCTTTGATTACAAAGTTGTTTTATTTTAATTTTAAGATTTCATTGGATTTATTTCAACTCGTTACAGAGAAGCGTAGAAGAAAAGCCTAATGGAAGTAGTTCCTAGTCTTTCGTAAACAGAATACAAAATATTCATTAATATAATATATATACTATATTATATATTTATTATTCTATCAAAAAAAGTTTCTTTTATTTTTTTAATTTGTAGTCCAACAAACATATTTTTATTATCATTTGTATCAGAAGCTGGAATTCTCAGATCTAAATCTTAAAAAAAATTTTCAGCAAATCGTGCATAATGTGTAATAATGGTGGAAAATTAATTTTTCTGTGGATTGGGTTGACCTTGTTTAAATGTATGAGGATGTAGTAAATGGGGAGAATATTAAGTCGTAGTGTATAGTTGTTTGATGGAGATTTTGATTTTGTCGCCATGAGTTGCATTTTGTGTCAAAACCAATGTTGATAAAATGGCTGCCTCAAATTTGATTCTTCTTCAATGTTGTTATGAAGGTTAGTTGCACATTAAAGAGAGGAAATCTATGTGAATTTACAGTAAGATTCTAGGAAGTTATTTGGTTAGAGTTTGTGCACGGTTGGTAGTAAAATAGAATTAGATTATGGTGATCATGTGTTTGACAATGCTGAATTTTGGTTATATAGTGAGAGGTATATTTATGTTGCATAATACGTTTGTGATTTAGTGAGCACGTATAAAATATTTATTTTAAAATTTATTGAAAATTTTTTACAATGATGTATAAATATTTTTAGTCATGGATTATTAACACTATTTAGTATTAGTACTCAAATTCTTTAAGTATATTTATTACGTGTATAAAAATAATAAAATGTTGGGAGATCTCCAACATATTTTGAAAGAAGGGAATAAATAATGGAAGGAGGAAGTAAATTTGAACATTTCTTTGAAATTTAATTAAATTACTTACCATGATTATATATACGAGTTCTTACAAATTTATACTAAAAATAGAGATAAGACTTCTGAATGGGTTTTAGTCAGTTACTAAGATTGTTCATAAAAAGACTTGCAAGGTGAACAACGACAGAAAAGGTTTATTGTTTAAGATTGTAAGTATATTAATTTTGTAAGTTTTTATCGTAAACTTGTTAAAATAGATAGGTTTAAACAGATGTTTAGGGGTTCTTTCGAACCTAATAACTTACAGTTGCGGGTATTTAAGAGTTTTAGATAAATTGTAAGATATATCTATATATTTTTTATATTATATATTATATATATTTATATTACTATATATATTATATATATATATTATATATTTTTATATCATATATATATAAATACAGTATTTAATAATGAATATTTTTTTTCAGTTTATTCCAAAGGTATATATATATATGAATATTAATATATCTATAATATTATCGGCAGATAAATACATTAATATTTATTAATATAATATAATCATATAATACTATAATAATACAAATGTTACACAAAATTTTTTTTTTTTTGTCTTCTTTGCTTTTTTTTCATTGGTTTTTATTCAAAGTTTTCTTCTCAAGTATTCAAATATGTTTTTGTTTTTTATAGCATAGACGTTTCTTACGTGTTAAGAGGCATGAAATAATTATTGGATTTCTATCTTTGACTGGGTGCGTAAGGAATGACAGATGTTGTAAAAAAGTTGCTTAATGTTTTATGGGCGATTTTAGTTGCTTAAGAAATTTTCATATTATATATATATATATATATATTTATATTAATATATATTATTATTTTTAATTTATTTTTATATTTATTATATATTATATTTAGTATCATATAATATTTATATATTATATATATATATATTATACATTATTTATATATATATATATATACTTAATATTATATATATTTATATATATATTATATTCATTATATATTATTTATATATTAATATATTTATATATTACTTTATCATATATTTTTTAATATATATATATATTTATATTTATATTTCTATATATTATATATATTATATTTATTACATATATTATTATAACGTGTTTAATAATTTGTGAATTTTGTTTCGAAAGATCTAGCGAGAATTAAATATATATAAATTTTAAGATATTGTATAATATATAAAATTTTTTTAAAATTTGCAATGAAGTGTAAACATTGGCAGATTCATTTCGTTATGTGTGTGGATATTTGTTCGTTGTAAGATTATTTCAACAAAAAATGAGAGGACCAGCTATTGGATAGGTACAGCTCCTCCACTTTTGTATGTTCCTTGGTGATAAGATAAGAATGGGCACATCATATTGCTTCGGAAAATTGTAAAGAAACTAGGGTGGTAGAGGAAAGAAAGACATTACTTTGATCTTCAGATATTGGAGAGAGAACGAATAACTATGATGAATGTATTCTGCATGGTGGATATTAACACATTGGCACAACGGTAAGGAGGAAATTTATTACATTACACAAGATTACATATCCAGCGGACTAAGTTACTATTAATGAAACTCACATACAATTCGAAAACTTTGGAAGTAATCTGTTCTATGAAAGTCAATGAAATAATAAAAGAGAAACAGCTGGTGACTTCTAATATAAGACAAGAACTTTTAATAATATATTATTTTTTTATTATTTTATATATTTTTTATTTATACAATATATATTCTTATACTATACTATATTGGTTTTTATTTTCTTTTTTCTGGAAGATGTAGATCATTGAAAAATATATTAATATGATAAAATATTGAATTGGAAGGAAAGAATTCTTCATTGATGATGACTGGTGTGATTAGTAGATGTTGTTCAGGGTTTTTTAGGATTGACAAAGATCCAAAATAAAAACAGCTGTAAATTGTATTGGTATGTCTATAAAAAAAAGGCGGTTAAATATGTAAAAGAGCGTTATTATAATGTTTTGGACTTTTTTCGAGAATTTAGGATGTAAGTGAAGAAATGGTGAAGTTTCACAGGTATCAGAAATAGAAATGAAATAAAAGGGAAGTGATAGTATATGTGGGTGTTATTGTGGTTTTTTGTTAAGGGAAAAAAATGATCATAGGAGAAAAGCCTATAAATAATTTTTAATGCAGTAGGATGTTTTTGGGTATTTAAGATTAATTATATTTTGGGATATTAAGAATGTATTTCTTATAGTAAAGTCTTTTTTGGGTTTTGTATAATTTAAAACTTAAATACGTAATACGTGTAAGATTCATTACACATTAAATGAAAAGATTTATTATTAAATCACTCTCAAGTATGATGATAGAAATGGAAAGGGTCATTTTGTATTTAGAGTAAAGAATTTATAGATTCATTAAAAAATAAACAAAAGAATTTAAATAGTACTAGTGTCAATATTATTCATATCATAAAATAATATAAATAATAATATTATATAATTAATTATAATATTATATATATAATTATATAATATAATATAATTTATCAATTACCCTTTATAATAACATAAAAATAATATAAAATATATCAAATTAATATATTTTTTATAATTAATAATATAATAATATAAGACTATAATAATATTAATAATACAATCATTATAATCATAATTGATACAGTGCAATATTTTAAAATTCGATTTTAATTCCCGAGTTTTGAGGGGGTGTGGTTCTGATTAATAAGAGATATTTAATATAGTGCAAGTGGATAATCTTTATGTATATATATATATATATATATATATATATATTTCATACATTATATATTATAATATTATATATACATATATATATATAGATATATAATTTAATATATACTATATATATTATATATTATTTATATTATACTATATATTTATATTTATATCTTATATATTATATATATATTTATATATTATATTATTATTATTTAATATATATAGTATATATATATTATATTTATACTACTTATATTATTATATATATTATATTTTATTATTATTATTATCTATATATATGATTATATTATATATACTTTATTTACTATATTATCTATATAATATATATATATATTATTTACTATAGTATATATTTATATATAATATATATATATATATATATTGTAGTATATATAGTAAAACGGTATATAGACTGTAGGCAGTACGTAATAATAGATGTAATGCTTATAAATTTTGCTTGTAAATAATTTAGTACAATGGTAGAAATCATTCTAGTTTTTTAACGAGGTTGTAAGTTTAATAAAAATATTACTATTAATTATTTGACTTATATAACTTACTACTTATTTAGGTATTGATTTTCTTTTATTTATATAACGATTTCACAAGTAATAATTTAATTAAGGCATTACTATATTATATATAATATATATAAATATATATACATTTACTATTATATATATTTTTTTATATAATATATTATATATATATATATCTTTTATACATATATATATATTTCTATTTATTATATATATTATTACTCATATATATATTATATATGTATACTATAATTATATTATATTATTTTATAATATATATTATATTTATTATATATTATATTTTATATATATTATATATATTATTATTATATTATTCTAATAATATATATTTAATACTTATTTTTTTATACCTATTATTTATTTATTTATATATTTATATATATATTATCTATTATATATTTATCTATTATATACTATTTTTATATATATATATAATGCATTATATATTATATAACTTTAGTATAAAATTTAAGGATTAATGAATTGTTTTTTTCATTATTTTTTATATCTTCTATTAATATTTAAAGATTAAATTTTTTTAGATTATTATGAGAAAGATTTTCAAATCTTCAATTATTTAAATACCTTACATATCAATATTATAATTATTATCGGTAATTAATAATAATGATCATTTTCCATTTTTTTTTATTTTTTATTTATAATGTTTGTTCTTTAGGTTTTACTTTAATATTAGACATGTTTTATTAAGGGAATTTAAAGAGGATAGTGGAAGCATAATTTTAATAATTACAAAAGTATATTGGTGAAAACAAGATTGATTTGCATTGAGGAGGGATTATTAAAGGTGGAACATATAAATACTCACTTTCCGCACAACGTAATAGTTGAAGACTGAGAGGAAGTAGAACAAGAAGAAAGAGTATATATATATTAGATATATATTATATATCTTTATTTATTATATTATATATACTATAGTATATATTATATTATATATAATATATATATATGTATATTTATATATATATATTTTAATATATCTATTATCTATATTTTTTTGTTTTTTTTTATTGTAAGAGATATTTGTGTATGCGATAAAATACAGTTTGTGTTATTAATTTTTATATTATTATATATATTTAATATAATTTATATATATATATTTATATTATATATATATTATATATAATTATATATATATTTATATATTTCTATTATATATATATTATATATCTATATTATCTATTTATTATATTATATTATATATATTTATATTAATATATATATTATATATATTATCATATTTTTTATTTATATTTATATATATTATATATATATATATATTATTTTATTATATTCTATGTATATTATGAGAGAGTCTGAAAAGTGGTAGAGACCAACTAGTTAGAATGGAGGGGCACAGGTTCGAGATGGTGGGAGCCAGAGGGAATGAGCTATTATATATTAACTCTGATTTCGTTAAAAATCAGACGTCTATGGTATTTTGTTGGTGTGTTTGCCTACCATGGGAATTAATGCCAAGGGTACCGAGATAGGGCTGGAAAGAGACGGTTAGCGTTAGGCATTGTTTACCAAAGGAACTATATCCGAGGGGTCCACTGACAGGCAGGAAGTAATATGGGCGGGTAGAATTAATTTTTTTTATTTATTATTATCTATATATATATTATATTTATAATAATAATATTTATTTATATTCTATATAATATATATCTTATAGCTTTGCTATATTATTTATTTTATTTTAAAATATTTTTTATTTGTATTTATATTTCTATTATATAATATGTTTATGTTATAATATATATATATATACTTTATATATATTATATATATTATATAATTTATATTTATATTCTATTATTTATATATCTATATTATTACTATTTTAAACAATTAATGTGAATATCTTATAATATTATATTTTTTATATATATATTTTATATATATATATATATATCTTATATATTTATACTTATATTATCTTTATTATAATATTTATATATATTTTAATATTTTTCATTATATGTTATATATTATATTTTATCATTATAATATTTTATATAAATATATATATATAATTTATATATATATATATACTATATATATTTAATATATTAATTACTATAACTTTATATATATATCTATATATATATATAATACTATATATATTTATATATTATATTATATATATATATAATTATATACTTATATTATATATATATATATTTTATTATATTTACTATTAAGTATTATATTTAATATTACTATATTATAATATATATTAATATATTATTATCTATATATTATATTATATTATATATATATAATAACTATATATTATATATGACTATTATATATATATTATATATATTATTATATTTTATATATTATATTATTATATATATATAGATATATTTATTTATGGTCTATATTATATGGTTACTTATTAGTCCATCATAATATTATATAATACTATATTATTATTTACTATATATTTATATCTATTATATTATATTATATTTCTTTTACTTTTTTATATCTATGTATATTATTATATATTAATATATTTTATATATTATATTATATATTATACTTAATTATATTATTATTTATATATATCTAATATATATATTATATAATATGTATATTAAAGTATTTTATTATAATATATATTATATATATTATATTTATTTATATATTATATATATTATATATATAATATATATTCTTATAGTATATTTTATATATATTATTTATATTCTATTTTATATATTAGTTTAAGAATAGTAAGCTAATATTTATATTATTATTTTTCTTCTATATATAAATATATATAACTATTGTAATTTATATGTATAATATATTATATATTTTATCTTATTATTATATTATGGTTAAAGAAAAATTCCTGTCAAGAGCTTTTAAAAACTTGTAAGGCAAAAATATTCGAACAATTCCAGATGACGTTTTGAACGAAGTTTCCCAGTTATAATTAGGGTGTAAAGAATTGAGAAATATTATGTGTTTTTGTTTTATATTTTTTCGTGCTATTTTTTTTTTTTTAATTTTAAATCTTGAAAATAGTTTTCCAATTCTTGTTAAGTATTGTTAATTTAAGAAAATGTTATATTGATCAAGTGGACTAAAATTTATTGTGTTAATTTTTTAATATTAAAATTAGATTTATGTTGTAACAAAATAATATTCTTATTTTTAATAAAGGATACTTATGAATAGATTAAATAGACGGGAGGATTATTTCTCTTAGTATTTATATATTATTATATATACAATATTCTGTATCTTTCTATGGGTATTTTACATATTATTATAACGTCTTATATATATATTAATACTATATTTTATATTATATTCATAATAATAAAAAAAAAAAAATTCAGTGTAATGTAATTTACAATGAATTTATATATATATTATTATACTAATTATATATTACTATATATCTATAAGATATTATCTTTGAGATATAAACAGATTAAAAATATATTATATAATATCTATGATAATATATTCTTTTAGAAAACGAAAAATGTGATATATTATAAATATTTATTAATTTTTTTTAATATATTTTAGATGGTATATTATAAATTGGACAATGCTATAAAGAATTGTATGTATGAATGTAGAATTTATGGTATTGGATATTGATATTATATTTTTTACTGTCCATTTCTACAATATATTATATAAAAGTCATTACTTATATATATATTATTATAAATTATATATATTATATATTAATTAATTATATATATTTATGTTTTTATATATATATTAATATATTATAATATATATCTATTATATATATATATATATATATATATATTATCTAATATATATATTTATTATATATATTATTATTATTTATATATATATTATATTATTAGTTTTCATATATATTTCTTACATATATAAATACTATTATATAGTTATGTATGTATGTTGTATTGATATGTATGTATGTATGTATGTATGTGTGTATGTATTGTGTTTATGATGTCTATATATATTAATATTAATTTATATTTTTGTCAATCCTATTTAAAGTAATTCTATTAATATTTATATATATATAATATATATATACTATATATCATAGACTTATAAAATAAGAGGAAGGAATTTTTGCTTTGACTTGGGTTTAACAACCTAAGTAAGTAGGTTTTCAAGTTAGAGAATTATTGGAGAAGGAATGTTTTAACCAATGGATATGAATGTTGGTGATTTGGTTTGATAGTAGAAATAAACCTTACCAAAAATATTAGATAAAAGGGTGAAGGGGTTCTATTAACATTGATGTGGGGAGGGAAAAGTGACAGTAGGCAGTGACTGAAATGCTGAGGAATTAGTGTCTCCAATGTTTATTTTTATAGAAACGAAATAGTTCACCAAAGCAAAATGCACGTATTTAGATAGGGTAAATTGGATTTGCTAAAATGATGGAAAATGAGAGGGTTTTCAGTGACATGGCTTGAAAATTTACGTCTTTTGTAAGCAGTAGATATGGCTCATTATTATATGTTGATTTATGATAGTTACAAAATTTACTGTACCAAATCGACATGTATTTATCGATACACACAGACGACTTCAAGAAATAGTAATATCCATTACTGTGACATTGCACATTTTTTTAGTTTTAAAATTATTTTTGTTGTGATGCTGATTGATTGTATGGTATTTCACAAGGTAACGGAAGAGATTAAAAAGATTGCTCTTTTTTATCGGCCTGCTAAAAATTTTGCTATTCTTTTACAATCCATTTGGTTTTTGGCTAATATTCAAATAGAGATATTTTCTTGAAGATTTACTACATCATTTATTAACAAAGGTTCTACGGAGAGAAAGATTTAATGAAACAACCATAAATTCGTATAAAGAAGTTAGAATTTGTGGGATTATTTAAAAAACACACAAGAAATTGGTATAATGTGTAGGAAATAAGTAATCCCAGAAACTCAAATTATAAGGTAATTTAAGTTGATTTTTGAGGGAAGTCAAAAACCTAACTGATACAGTGAGAAATAGTTTTGAAAAATTGCTAAAAATAGCTGTGAAAAGGATATATTAATTGTATACTTTCTTCTCCATAACAGGTATTTAAGAGTAAAAACGCTTGAGAAATGAAAGGAAACAGTGGTTAGTTACTTTTCTCTTAATAAACTTAAAAGAGAGGTAGACCACAACAATAAAGATTATGAATATAAAAAAAATGAGAAGGTGAGCGTAATTTCAATAAGGAGGACATAAAGGCTATCAGCTGATAGATATTTCATATTGATAAAAATTCCTGAATTGATTTACACGATTGATGGAATAAATTTCTTAAAGTAGGTAAAAAAGTATGGGTTCACCACAATTGCATGGTCTGTGGTCACCTGGTTAACATGCTTGTGTAATTTAAATAATAAAATTTATATATATGTTGTAAAAACTGTGAATAAGAGAATTATCAGGAGATAAGGAGAATAGATTAACCTATAAAATGTCTTTATTTTTTTTACATTACAGAGTCTTAAAAGAAGACATTGTATTTTTTGTTCATAGAATTTTTTTTTTTTTTTTAAGAAAAAAGTTTTTTAATTTTTATTTTTTTGGCAAAGATTATCCTAAAAATAAACTTTATTACAAATTGATAAAATAAATCTGATTTGTTTATTGCCTTATTATTTATTTCTAATGTCTATTAGAATACTTTTATTATTTAAAATTATAACCATACAATGAGAATAAAAAGATACAATTTGGGAGGAATTTCAGAAAAAGCTATGGAGATATAAATGAACCAAATTCATATATTACAAATATTAAAGAATTACTCCTACATTTCGAAACGAATAAATGAATAATTACCAGATAAAATTGGTTTGACAAAGATTAAGAAGATATAACCATATAGTTTAGGAGTCCAATGGTCTCCAGAGTGAGTTTTACAAGAATACTTTCATATAATATATATATATAATTATATATATATAGTATTATATATATATATATATATATATTATATATATATACTATATATATATATATATATATTATATTATATTATTACTTTTATATTATTATTCTAAGTAGTTGAAAGAAAAGTAAAGTGAGTAATAAATATGTAAGATTTCATTCTTTTTTATGCAAAAAAAATTTTGCAAAATATTTAAGAAGGAAATAAAAATAAAGAAAAAAGTCTTTAAAATAGATTATAAGAGAAGCACAAGAAAAGACCCATATCGTTTTTTGTTCAAAAACAAAAAAAAAGTATAAACAAACATTTATATATATATATACTTTAATATATAATATATATTATTATAAATATTATATACTATATATTATTATTATATATAATTATTTAATATTAATATATATATATATATATAGTATATTTATATATTGATATTATATACTCTATATAATATATATATATATTTATAATACTATATATATTATTATACTATATATATATCTCATATATATTTATTATTTTATATCATATTATAATATATAATTTTATATAATATATATATACTATTTATATATGTACTATTTATATATATATGATATATTTATATATATTTTATATATATATATTTATATATTATATATATTTTTATATATATATATTATATATATAATATATATACATATATATATATTTATACTATATATATTATTATATTATATATAATTATTATATATATATTATATATAATATATCTATATTATATACTATAATATACTATATATATATAATATTTTATATAATATATATATACTTACTATATATATTTAAAAGTTATTATATTATATACATAATTTATATAATTATCTATATCTATATAAACATATTATATATATAATATAAGATATTTATATTATATTATATATATATTAATACTATATATATATATATATATTTATATACTATATATTTATATATACCTAATATATTATATATTTTGTAATATTATATATATATATTATATTATATTATATGTATATACTATGTATATATATATTATATCTATATTGTATATATATATTTATATATATATAGACTATATAATATAACTACTATATTATTATTAATAAATCATATTTTAATATATATAAATATTTTTATATATATTTTAATATATATACATAATATATTAATCATTATATTAAACTTTTATTATATATATATATATATCTAATATTATTTATATATTATTATATTATTATATATATACCTATATTATTATAATATATATATTATATTTTATATATAATATATATATACTATATATATATATATATTATATTATATTTATATATATATATATATATATATATATATATATATATATATATAATTAATTATATCTATACTATACTATATTATACTATATTAATTATATATATATCTTTATTATTTATATATATTATATTTATATTATTATATATTATATATAAAAACTAAGCGATATTTAATTTTTAATGAAAATTAAATCGAATAAGATTAAATAAACAAACGCTACTTGATAAAACTTAAGTCTAATTTATTAAAAGCAGAAAAACATAAGTGAATAAATTATATTTATATAATGTGAAAGCCGTGGGGCTTGTTATTTAGTAAATAACACACAGCTTTCTCATTAATTACATGAAATAAAATATGGTATGCGAGAATTAGGTTTAGAAAATAACGCACGAATAACTGAGCTATTTGGGATTTGATAGGGAAAGAATGAGTTCATACCAAAGTGATTATATTTAAATTATAAATATAAATGTAAGTAAATATAAAAAAGTAGTGAATTAAATTTATATTAGTTAATTTTAATTATTATTGATATTATTAATAACATATTTATTATTTACTTGCTATGTAATTTAAATTGGGGATTATTTTAAAAAAATAACTATTACTTGAGATGATAGGAATAGAATTGACCTGGACATATTGGAAAAGGAATTTTTTTGAATCAGAAATAAAATTGACCTACAATAGATTAATGTAAAAATGGGATCAGAGTAGAATTTAGGCGGCGGGCCTTATACCAGTGGATTAGAAAAAAATATACTTATATATATATATTATTTTATTCTATATATATATATATTATAATCATAATCTTATATTATATTATATATATTTATATATATTATAACTATTATATAATATATATTTATATTATAATTAATCTATATAATATAATATAATATATATATTAAGTTAATAAGGAAATGAACACTTTATAATATTTTTTAAGAGGAAACTAAATAGTGGGGAGCTGCGCTAAAGGAGACTAGCTTAGGATTAAGATTATATAATATTATATATATGGATATATATACTAAATTTATAATATTAATAATACTATTATATATATATAATATTATATATCCTATTATATATATATATAGTATATATATATGGTTATAGTTTAGTTTATAGTTATATGTATATAGAGTTTAGAGAGTTATAAAATAAATAAATAAATAAATAATGATGAGCCACAATCGCCAATTCCAAATAATGAAAATTGTACATTATATTTTATAGGGTAACAACCTCGATCTAAAACAAGAGAATTGGAGTGGTGTTCAAGGCCTTCTTCTTTATAAGAAATATAAAATCTTGATAATTAATAAAAAAAATATTTACACTTAAAATATTTATTTAATTTAATACTAGCTCTACTGATAGAAATTCTAATGTTAAAGTATTATGAAAGTCTTCTTCCTTCATTATTCTCTACCTTATGACTATTTGAAATTTAAAAAAATTAATAAAAAATTTAAAAAAATAAATAAAGTTCGATTGGATTGTTAAAAAACTTGAACATTGAATTAGAACCAATGTCAAATAGTTAATTAAAAAGAAAAATTCAGTTCATAACCCTTTAGGTAAAGATGAAATTGAGGAGCAAAAACCTATTTATACCTACTATATAAATAATAATAATAATAATAAATTATATAATAATAATTATATATACTGTATATAAATTACGACCAATAAATAAACAAATTGTTGAAATATAAATAATAATAATCGAAATTAATATAGTACATAATAATAATAATAATCATATAATATAATTTAATATATTAATGAATAATAATATAATAGATTATAATTATAATGAAGAAAAATAGTATAAGAACTATTATATAATTATTTAATTTTCAAACAATTAAAAGGTTTAAATATTAAAAAATTAAAATAAAATTAAAATGGTAATGGTAATATTTTAAAAATGCATTTAGGTAAAAAAAATGCAAAACTCATTCACTCTCAGTATGATCTGAAGAGGTCTAATTTTCAAAAAGTGTCGTGTCCATTTGAGAAACAGAATATAATTTAATAAAAATTAAGTATAGAATGTATATAAAAAAAGTATATAATAATTAATAAATATAAGTAATAATATAATTATATTAATATAATACTAATATAATAATATAATAATAATAAATATCATAATCAATATTATAATTTATTAATTATAACCAACATTATTATAGATATAATAATATATAATAATAATATAATAATATGAATAATATATATATATATAATATAATCATTATTTATATATAATAATAATATATAATTATTAGTATAATATATTAATAATATAATATAATAAAAATAATATAATAATAATCAATATTTCATAAAATAATAATAATAATATATAATAATAATATAATATAATAATAATATAATATTAAATAATAATAATCATATATAATATAATTATACATATAAAGAAATCCATAAAAAATATAGAGTTAGATATAAAGTGATAGATTCATTAATAAAAAGATAAAATAGTAACTAAATTTTTATACAATAACAAGTATAACAATAATAATAATATAATTATATAATATTAATATAATAATATTAAGTAATAATATATATAATACATAATATAGTAAAAATATAATAATAATATATATAATAATTATAATAATGATTATATAATAATAATAATAAATATAATATAATATAATTATAATACATATAATAATATTAATAATAATATAATATAATATAATATAAATATTAATATAAATATATAATAATAAAAATATTATATATAGTTAATATAATAATTAATAATAGTAATAAGAAACATTATAATAATGATAAATAAAACTAATAATATATAATATAAATACATAATAATAATATAAATAATAATAATAATATTATACTAATAATAATTATCAATAATAATAAATAATATAATAATAATAATATAAAAGGAAATAATAATATAATATAATAATAATAAATATAATAATAATAATAATATAATATAATATTATAATAATAATAATAAATTTGATTAAATATAAATGTAATATAACATGAACAAGTATTTCGAGAAGACAGAATATACTTTATGCGTACATAAGAATAAATAATAAAAATCGAAATATTGAATGTATTAATAAAAAGAAAAATTAATTTGAATTTTATAAAAAGAAGAAAATATTAATATAACATTAAGAGAATAATAGAGAGATAGAATGAGATATAATAATAATTAATAATCATAATAATAATAATATATAATAATATAATTAATAATATAAAATAATTAATATATAAATATAATCACAAAATATGTAACATATAAAATAATACAATAAAGATAAAATAAAATAAAATACAATAAAAAAAAATAACCAATACCATATAATAATAATAATATATAATAATATAATCATATAATAATAAATAGATAATAATAATAATAATAATAATAATAATAATATATAAATAATAATAATTAATCATAATAAATATTATAATAATAATAATAAATAATAATATAAAAAATGTAAAAATTATATAATAACTAATAATAATAATATAATAATAATTAATATACTATAATAATAATAATATAATTAATATAATTAATAATATAATTAATAATATATAATATAATAATAATCAAATAATATGATAATAACTATAATAATAATAATAATATAAATAATAATATTAATAATAATAATAATTTATAATAAAACTAAATAAATATAATAAAAAATAGTATTTAATTAGTATTATTTTAGCTGTACGCGTATTTAGCTATTTTGTAAATTGGAATTAGTAGAAGGAAAAGCATATTTTAATTCAGAAGATTTTTTCGAGAACAAATGTAAGGAAATAAGAAAGGTGTTTTTTTTTATAGAGGTAAATAGTTGCAAGAACACATTATCCAGACTTAAATAAACATTGGTAAGTGACAGTATAAAATAGAAGAAACGAGGTTATTTTGTAAAAATCCTTAGATTATATCTCATTTGACTTTGGTATTATGACAGTAGATCATTTTAGGAAGTTTAAATGATTTATTTTTGTGTATCTGTTGATGTTATATTTAATGAGAGATTAATTACAATGGTATTCACGTTGTCATTTTAGTTTTTTAATAAAGGTGATGTATGCTCATAGGAAGTTTTTAGTTGGACTTAACAGTCGGATCCAGCTCGTTTTTTTAAATTAACAATAGATTTTAACAGCTAATCGTCTAATAAGTTAATATAATAAATTAATAATATATATATTTATAATAATATATTAATATAATAATAATAATAATAATAAATATAATATATAATAATATATAATAATATAATATAATAATAATAATAATATAATAATAATTTATAATTAATAATATCTTAATAATAATAATAATATATAATAATATATAATTAATAATATTAATAATAATGATAATATAACTCATAATAATAATAATCATAATAACAAATAATAATAATAATATTAAATAAATAATATATAATATAATAATAATAATAATAATATAATTATAATAATAATAAAATATTATAAGTTAACTTAAAATAAATGTGATATGAAATATTAAAAATATTGATTAATTTGTTAAACAATATATAAATAATACATGAAAATAAGAATATTATAATATAATAGTATATTGATATATAGTGCGTTGTAATATAAAGCAAGGTAAAAATTGAAGCAATTATAAATATTAAAAAAAAATGAATTAGAGAAAACTACAATAATAATGAAAAAAATATTGTAAACAAATATTAAATTTTATTCCAATTTTAAACAAAAATAAAGTTTTATCCAAATACTAAATAAAGTATTGATTGAAAATGATTATTTTTTTTTGTAATTCATGTCTTAATGATAGTAGAGATATGAGAGGGTTTGTGATAATTTATTGATGAAGGTGTGTTATGTTACATTTACTATATTATTTACAGATGAAATTTTTGTAAAAGGGGTACTTGTGACAGTGTTGGGAATTAAGTTTCTAATTATGAGGAAGGGAGATCACCACATTTTAAGACCACATGTGATTGGATAATAGAACAATATGGAGGAGTTATTTAATAATTTATTAAAATTTATAATTTTCTCTGAGCATATCAATTTTCCAAAATTAAATGGTATGTTTTTTTTTAAGATAAGGAAATCAATTAATGAAGTGAGGACATTAGGGTTGGCAACTTTTAATGCAATCCTTATTTTATGAGGAATTTTTTATGTTCTTTTGTTAAATTGTTTAGGAAATTTTAACCTTAATTTAACAGAGTGGGGGTAAGGAAACCCTTTTACAATTTACTGTTTAAAGAATTATACCCAACTGCTGATATATACTATATTTCTTATGTGTGCTGGTATTCTGTTATTATTTTTGGTGTTTGGTCAATAGGAAAGGGATTATTAATAACAATTAAAAGTTTATTATTTGTTATGAAGTAGATGAAAAGATATAATTTATTTAACATTAATTATATATATATTTATTTTATTACTATATATACTAATATACTATATACTATACTATATATATATATTATATATATATATATATATTATACTATATTATATACTATATATATATATATTCTATTATATATTATATATTATATATATATATTATATATTATATTAATAATATATAATATATAATATATATTATTTATTATATTATAATATTATATATTATTTATATCTTATTATATATAATATTATACTATTATATATTATATATATATATATTATAATATTATATATTATATATATATATATATTTTATATATATATATTGAAAGATTTTATTTAAATATAACAAGTATTATTTTACTGTGTTATTTTATCAAGGTTTTTTCCCCAATTTAACATGAAGGTTTCAAAACAATTCTCTTTTACAATTTTATCCCAGATTTTTTTCTTTTTGTTTATTTATAAACTATATATATACTATATAATTATATACTATTATATATATATATACTATATATATATATATATAATATATACTATAATACTATATATATAATATATATAACTAATTATATATAATATATTATATTATTATATATATATTATACATACATATACTATATATTATATTACTATAATATTATATATTAATTTATATAAATATATATATATATATCTATATATATAATATATATACAAACTATATACTATATATATAATATAATTTATATATAATATTATACTTTATTATTTATATAATTTACTATATATTATATAATATATATTAATATATAATAAATACTCTAATACTATATATATATAATATATTATACTATTATATCTATAAATATATATTTCTATATATAATATTATAAATATATATAAATATAATATATATACTTATATATATATATATATAAGAAAATCCTATGGGTTTCAACAACTTTGAGAGGCTGTTACTTTTTTCCTAAAGAGACCGCCGCCGAGTTTTTTTTTTCATTCTTCATTATTATTTTTTTTAGAGTATATCCTGTGATATTTATAAAAATCGTGGGTGAAGCGCCTCTGCGCTACTATTACCGAATATAGTTCTTGTCACTGATCAAGGTTCTTGTCTCAACATCTAGGGTCGCTTTTTATTTTGAAATTTTTATAAATTAATAAATATAAACATCTATTAAATAATTATACTTCCTCAAAACAATTGTTTGGATATACGACTTAGAGAAAGTGTTCAGTCAATATTCTTTAGATGAAGTCGTTTCTCTATCAGTTATAATACTGTAGAGTTTAAGGGCAACGTTAGAGTTTTATGTACAACACCTTATTATTCAGCCTTGGATCGAGTCATCGTCCTTGTCCATTTGTAGCAACATACTCCGGTCTTACGCTGCTTTCTGTCAACATGATTCCAAATTGTGAAATATGAAGATAATATGACAAAATAAATGGGGTAGGACCCCCAGCTATCTCGAATGGAATATTGTTTCGTCTTCTATCTCAACATTTTAATTTATTAGAAATTAAAAATCAGATGATCTAATGAGAACTGCGAAAGGTGTTTTATCATTCCCCACTCCTCTTATAGTTTGAAGTTGAAAATATTAGAAAATCACGTGGCGTATTGCCAAACGATGAAATGAAACTTCAGCTCGATAATGTCATGCACACATTCGTTCGTTTAGTTTACATTTATTGTGCATCCACTTTGCTCAG
>JABUQX010013835.1:45000-49381 GCA_015478945.1 Trachelipus rathkii
TAAAACAATAGAGGTGTTATTACCTAACACCTAGGGGAATTAGTATGGCCTTTTGTTTTTACTGCTTACTGCTTTAACTTTCTGCTATACTGCTTTAACTCATGTTTACTGCTTTAACTTTCTGCTTTACCGCTTTAACCTTCTGCTTTACTGCTTTAACTTTTCTGCTTTACTGCTTTAAATCATATATTTATATATGAGTTAGAGCAGTAAAGCAGTAAAACAATAGAGGTGGTATTACTAACACTAGGGGGATTAGTATGCTTTTGTTTTACTGCTTTACTGCTTTAACTCACTGCTTTACTGCTTTAACTTTCTGCTTTACTGCTTTAACTCATGTTTTACTGCTTTACCTTTCTGCTTACTGCTTTAAATTTCTGTTTTTACTGCTTTAACTTTCTGCTTTACTGCTTTAACTTTCTGCTTTACTGCTTTAACTCTCTGCTTTACTGCTTTAACTCTCTGCTTTACTGCTTTAACTCATATATTTATTAACATTATGTTTTCTTTTATATTTTTGTTTTATTACTTTTTATTTATTATTTCTATTTTTATTTTTGTTTTATTACTTTTTTATTTTTAATTTGTAATGTAAGAATAAAAACACACAGAGTTTCGGTTATATAAACATTTTATTTTAATAAAATTGCACGAAAATTTTATAAAAACATAGTATTTTACTGATTTAACAACTTTAATTAAACTCATTATTCATTATCTACTTGACAGGTATGGATGTGGAGAAATTTACGTTCCGAAGTCCGGCTACATGTCTTGTAGCTGGACCAACAGGTTGTGGTAAAACCTTTCTATTATTAAATATTTTAAAGGAAATGGAGATTTTTGAACAAACCCCTGTAAAAATAATATGGTGTTATAATGTTTATCAGGAAAATTTAAAGAATATAAAGATGTGATTCAATTTCATGAAGGCATATACGATATTAGATCGCTGGACAATATACAAGGCCACAAAAAATTATTGTATTAGATGATTTAATGCACAAATTGAATTTGGAAATAGCAGAAGCGTTCACAGTTTATTCTCACCATCTAAATATCTCTGTGTTTTTCATAACGCAGAATATTTTTCATCAAAGCAAGCATATGCGAAGTGTTTCTTTAAACACACAGTATTTACTGTTGTTTGGACAGAGAAGAGACATGAGTCAAGTTAATGTATTGGCAACTCAAATGTTTCCTCTTCAAAGGAAAGAGTTCTTAAAAGTATATAAAGAGGTTACCTCGATCCCCCACGGTTATTTGATGTGTGAACTT
The DNA here is from genome assembly GCA_015478945.1 of Trachelipus rathkii. Taxonomy (NCBI): domain Eukaryota; kingdom Metazoa; phylum Arthropoda; class Malacostraca; order Isopoda; family Trachelipodidae; genus Trachelipus; species Trachelipus rathkii. The sequence goes on from JABUQX010013835.1 coordinate 46,279, forward strand.
CACCCCAAAAACACGCACAGAGTGCTGCTCCGTACCAACATTCTTCCCTATGAGATAGAAACTGTATACATACCTGAATAATGAGTGCTCTAGTTGCAAAGTATTTACCTCTTATAAAAAAATTTAAAAAACGTGAAACCATCTGAAAAACGTAAACTAATTAGAGAGGATGAGAAATTCATCCAGTGTGTATGTGAAAGTCTGTTTAAATCTTTATAAAAGGAAATGTTTCCTTTAAACAGACCTCAAGAAGTAAAGCTACGTCCGCATATAGAAACCATCATTAAAAAACCTCTGTCTCAACCTGAAGGTTTGGAAAAAATTAAAAGAAGTTTCTACTGAGAGGAGGAGGAAGTATTCTGCCATTCACTCTTCTCCGTTATATGCTCCCTGATAGACTAAAGTGGTTAATCCCCATGAATGAAGAAAGGTTGGCTGTACTTCCATATAAATGAGTATGGAGAAAATGAAGTATAATTAATACAGCATACTGTTACAGAATTCAGTTCCTCAGCTTCATCACTCGCAACCTCAATATGGCCAGTTATTGCCGCACTCTGCGCAAAATCCACAATCGCAGTTTCATCATTCACAACCCCAATACACGCAGATATTACAGCCCAATGCATTGACATTACAACATCTTTCACATCAGCAGCAACAGTTGCACCACCAGAATCCTTATATTGTGAACGACACATTATCTTTCCAGCAGCCTCTACCTCCTAGCTTATATGATCCTAAAGTTGAACAGATAACCAAATATGAGAAAGAAGTGTACAGGATATTAAATTCAGACATTAACATCCATGAGAAACGCATCTTATATCAGGAGGCCATACAAAAATTGATAGATCTTAAAGACTTGCACCTACATCCATCCCTGCGTATCCCGTTAACCGATGATGTAGATATACCTAATGAAGTAAAACTTGAAGTGAAAAATGAAGATAAATTTAAAAATATCCTAGAGGAGAGCTTACCTAATAGAGTGCGTAAATCAGGAATAGCTTTATATAATATTTTAAAAGACCAATTAACTTTGAATGAAGCAGGGGAGATCGTAATTGATGATGAAATAGTTAAAGGATCAAAATATTGTGGATTTGATAGCTGATCTCTCACGTAACTGGAAGAAAGGCCCTGTAAAAGGATGGAATGATATCAAACAAGAACTTCAGACTATTAATTTTCCCCGAAGTTTAATCTTAAATACAACGCGATTAGCAGACTTGGATAATATCCCCATTACACCAAGACCTGATTCAAGTCCCTCAGGCACTTCTTACGCATCAGATAAATTTAAACGTGTTACCAGAGGCCGAATAAGAAAAACACCTTATAATAGGCCTAGTTGGATTAAATCGTAATTATGTATTATCATATATATTTAGTTGTAATGTTTGTATATAAAATAAAAATGTTATTTTAAAATCTTTTTTCTTTATCCCTTTTAACTTTATATATATATATATAACGCTTACACGTGTGTCAGTATCTAACATGGAGGCAAAGGAGGTAGTTGATAAGTATTACTTCAATCTGAGGGAACCAAATAGTTTTGGAGGTTTCAATAGGTTTGCTTTAAGGTATCCTAATATTGAGAAAAAAGAGTTAAAAGCATATTTGGAGGGTGAAGAGGCATTTACTCTACATAAACCTGTAAGAAAAAAATTTCCTACACGGAAAACCATATCTCCGCAGCTCGATAGCATATGGCAGTTAGATTTATCGGAAATGATTAAATACAGCTCTTATAATGAAGGCTTTCAATATATACTTTTTACAATTGACGTATACTCTAGATACTTGTGGTTGAAGCCAATAAAAGATAAAAGATCAGTTACAGTTGCCGAGGCTGTACTTGAAATTATAGAGGACGAGCGGAGAACACCTAAATCATTTTGGACCGATTCAGGAATGGAATTCAAGGGGCGAGAGTTTCAGGAGCTGCTCTGGGAGTATGGCATAAGCTATTACAATACATTTTCCGTAAACAAAGCGGCAATAGTTGAAAGAGTTCAACGTACTATTAAAGAGCGCATGCATAGGTATTTTACTAAAATGAATACTTTTAAATATATTGATATACTGGACGATCTGGCTTATTCTTATAACAGGTCTTACCATAGAACTATAAAGTCAACTCCTTTAGAGATGTCAAAAACTAGAGGACGTATGGCACATATAAAGAAAAGAAAACAAAAATAAAAGATAATTCAGGAATAAAGGTAAACGATTATGTAAAGGTTTCTCGAACAGAAAGAAGGTTTAGAAAAAGGAATATGAATCCGGTTGACTACGGAAGTTTTTTAAAGTCCACAATATCGCAACCCATCAGTCGTGATAGTTTAAAAAGTTATATTATCTGGAAGATTTAAATGGTGAAAAAATAAAAGGCGGATTTTATAAGCAGGAAATACAAAAAGTAAGGTTTAATCCTGTAACTCATGAATATAAAATTGAAAAAATATTAGCTACGAGAGGAAAAGGAAAAAATAAACAGTTACTTGTGAAATGGGGGGATATCCTGCCAAGTTTAATACTTATATAAAAGCAAGTGAAGTTAAGAATCATTAATCAGTTGTCATTATAATCATGGAGAGTGTAGATCACCTTTATATAACTCTGCCTTCTTCAGCCTCCTTGGATTTACATCCTGATAATAAACTCTCGGATTTTACAACTGTGCTAATGAATCCTATACAACTTGAAAGAGAGGCATACGAAGTAGGATTATGTGAAATGATATTAAATACGGACATAGAAAATTTGCCTCACAATCTATTCTGGATGACGGTGTACAGAAGTGTAGAATGTGTTGAAACTATATTACAAGCGGAAGGTACTCGTTTTCTGAAAAGAACTACAATTGCCAAAAAGATGAATACGACCACCCTTGCTACAAAAGAATACTTCATTGAAGAATTTGTTCTGCGACGGTCTTATTTTAAATCGGTTCCTGCTATTTTTAGTCATTTAAACGTTCTCTTTGGATACTGAGAATTATGTGTAAGGACTTTGGTATTAACATAAAACTGGAAATGCGTACCTATGAGATAAAAGGTAATATATCTTTAAGTTCAAAGTAAATGTAATACCT
>JABUQX010013836.1:0-15000 GCA_015478945.1 Trachelipus rathkii
TTTGTAACAATATTGTATTTTTATAATTTAGCATTATTTTTTACAATCTATTTAAATTATTATTTATTTAAATAATATAATTTTTAACTTAAATTATTATTTTAGATCAAATTTTTTTACTTTTTTAATTTCCTTTTTAATTATATGTATTAAATAGCAGCTTCTAATTCATTTTTTAATAAATAAATTATAGGACACAGACATGTTAACACTCTAAAATGTCCTACTAAATACTGTTGACGCATGCGCTAACAAAAAACCAGGGCTGCGGAGTCGGAGTCGTGGAGTCGGAGTCGTGGAGTCGTGCAATTTTCCAGGAGTCGGAGTCGGAGTCGAAAAATTTTGTGGACTCGAAGTCGGAGTCGAAAACTCTGTGCAAATGGAGTCGGGGAGCACGAAAATTAGAGAATTATTATTATTATTATTATTATTATTATTATTATTATTATTATTATTATTATTATTATTATTATTATTATTATTATTATTATTATTATTATTATTATTATTATTATTATTATTATTATTATTATTATTATTATTATTATTATATTATTATTATCATATTATTATTATTATTTAATTATTATTTTATTTATTAAATTATTATTATTATTATTAATTATTATTATTATTATTATCTATTATTATTATAATTATTATTATTATTATTATTAATTATTTATTATTATTATATTATTCATTAATTATTATTATTATTATTTATTACTTATTATTATTATTTATTATATTATTATTATGTAATTATTATTATTATTATTATTATTATTATTATTATTTATTCATTAATTATTATATATTATTATTATTATTACATGCTTATTATGCTTATTATTATTATGCTTATTATGCTTATTATGCTTATTATGCTTATTATGCTTATTATTATTATGCTTATTATGCTTATTATTATTATGCTTATTATGCTTATTATTATTATGCTTATTATGCTTATTCTTTATTATTATTATTGAATTATTAATTATTATATTATTATTATTGAAACTGAAAATATTAAACAACTGTTATTTTTAAAATGGCTGTTTTATAATAAAAAATAAAAATAATTTTTGCATTAATAATTGGTTATACATTTGTTTCCGAAACTGAAATATAGTGTTATTATGTTTGATCATAGTGTTGCACTTGCGCTGCAATCTTTATGTATTTTTATAAGATGTAGCGGATTGGTGATTTTCTGACTATCCGAGATGAGGATAAGTAAAAATCACTATCCGTTGGATTCGAGGATGAGGAATATTTATAAGAGTCTTAGCACAAGTACTTTCATATATATATATTAATATTATATATATATATATATATTATATATATAATATATATATATATATATATATATATATATATATATTATAATATATAATATCAATATATATATATATATATATATATTATATATATATATATAATAATATATGATTCATAATATAAATAATAATAAAAAAGAAAAAGGCTTAGAGAAAATTCAGTAGCTGCAACACACGAGACCAGTGAAAGATTTTACTTAAGAAATCAGGCTTAACTCAAAGAGGCAGACAGAGCTAGCCAACCTGGTCACTTCTCCTTTTACTGCTTGATATCTACTAACCATATGGGAAACACAAGTGCTTAGAATCTTAATATTCCGCCCTAGAAGCAAAAGATCACCATCAAATGGAGACACCATGGAGTAGAAAAACGAGTTTCTGACCCGCCTAAGAAATAACAAGAGACTAGAACATAGAAATACCATAAACTACACGAACAAAAAACGAAAACCACACTACCTGAACAGCAGTATTAACAGAGACTGGCATCGGAAAACCAATTAGACAAAAAAGAAATGAGTCTATTATCTAAAAATGCTCTCATAAAACAAAACCAAGGATTCATTAATATACAAAATAACCTAAATATAACATATCATATCACCACAATAACCATATACCTACAACCCTAATACACCTAACACACATACTTAATACCACTAATACACCTCTCTCACATATATATATACAACTATATAAATAACTATACTAATACTAATAAAAATATTAAACTACTCAATATAATAAGAACTCATATATCTAAAAAAACTATATAATACTACACTATACTATAACATATAATACTACTAATAATACTAATACACTATATATAATAATACTACTACATACATATATACATAAAATACTATACCACTATATAAATAGATGATAAATGTTCCAGAGTTGAGAGAATATGGAACCACAACTCTTTGCCACCGGCCACAATCTCTTTCCCCAGCTTACAACCATTTGAAGAAAAAAGGTTATATGTAGAATAATTCTTGAAATTAATAATAATTCTCAAATTATGTTGAAAAAACTAAAGCTTCTGAGACCTTTACAAGGGAGAGTTTGCTTTCTCTTTCGTCTTCGACTAAATGCAGATCTGCATCGCACGCTGAAAAGATGCTACGCCAGCAATACACTTATTGTAGGGAGGCATGCTCAAGATATTCACCATGGCAGTTCTCGGCAAGATGTGAAAAACTTTTAAAATATCAAGCCATCAAACCAATGGATCTTTATCCGATTCCACCGAAGATTTTCGAAAACTTATCTCGATAAATCTCACGCACAACTCAATGACAGAGTGTCTTTTGACACCCTTTGAACAAGAACTCTCTAAACATCAACGCCTGGACTACGAAGCCAAGAACGTTCACCTACCCAAACAAACAACACAACACAAAAAGACCAAAAAAGGAATTATGCAACATCAGTAACATGTGTGAATAGATACCCCTTCTGCAATACATCTCCCCCATATATTAAACTGGCATCGGTTGAAACTTTATATGGCTTTAGCAGCATATTCAATCAATACGCATACTAATTAAATTCTTAACTCTTCCACTAGTGAAAACACGTGATTCAAGAAATTTGGTTTGTATCTAGGATCCAGAAAAGTTACTATTTGCAGATGGCGTAATCGTTTTGCAGATTTGAAATCTATTATCTATCTAGTGTTTCTTAGTGTTTCTGTCACCTTTGAAAGTCCCTTACTTTTAATAGCAGCATTTAGCACAGCTTTTATCGTTGCAACTAGAGGAATCTCGCCTGGCAAACAAGAATTTTCTGAGATAATTAGTGTTTCTGTCACCTTTGAAAGTCCCTTACTTTTAATAGCAGCATTTAGGCAACAGCTTTTATCGTTGCAACTAGAGGAATCTCGTCTGGCAAACAAGAATTTTCTGAGATAATTGTCTTAGTTACCTCTTCAAACGATTTAAGAAGAGTAATACAATTACCTAAAATCGTATTATCATCACCTGTCAAGCCTTTCACCTTTGTGTTTGTTCGAAGCATAAGGGGAGACAGCTTCATTTATTTCTCCCATCCTCTCAAGCATGTACCAACTACTACAATTCCAACGAGTCTGAACATCCTGCGTTACAGAAAGTTGAGGAACATTTAGTCTCATAATTCATTAATGATACTATCTGCTATCCGCAAAAAAATTCATGCGGATGTGAATGCAAATGCGGATGTGGGTAGAGAAAAATTATGCGGATGCGGATATCTGCTATACCTCTAGTCTTTACGGTATTTTACCGTATAGAATTTGGAGATTAGATTCATTGGAAAAGTGGTATATTTTTTTTATTCTCAAAAGCAAGCGAAAAAAATAGTTGAATCAAAAAAATGTTTTATTGTAACTTTGTAAGCACTAAGCTGAGTCAGAGTCGAAATTTTGAATTTGACTGCTGGAGTCGGAGTCGGAGTCGAAAATTTTTGTTTAAGTGGAGTCGGAGTCGAAAATTTTTGTTTAAGTGGAGTCGGAGTCGAAAATCCAAATTTGAATATAAGGAGTCGGAGTCGGAGTAGAAAAATTTATTTTACGACTCCGCAACCCTGCAAAAAACATTGTAGGGTTCGCATAGGGTTCGGAGATATTTCGATATCATGACTATTTATCTAACTTCCTTTTAAAGGAGTAGTGCCATATATATATATATATATATATATATATTATATATAAATAAATATTAATTTAAATATTATATTCTTTGTTATGAGATGCAAAGATGATGTATATATATTTAATATATGTGTGTGTGTGTGTGTGTATGGGTTGTGTGCGGGAAGCCCACAGGCCGTGTAGGTATGAGGAATTCATAGCACACAAGGATTTTAAACTAATAGTACACACAGACGAAAGGTTAAGTTTATGTTAACTGGAGATTGTAAGGAAAATTACCGAATAGAAATTATGGTGGTTATTATTATTATCATTATTATTATTATTATTATTATTATTATTATTATTATTATTATTATTATTATTATTATTATTATTATTATTATTATTTATTTTATTTATTATTTATTATTTATTATTATTTTTAATAATTTATTATTTTATGCTTTTCAATCTTTTGTTATTCCTATAAAACTGATTTTTTTTTTCTTAATAAATTCATTCATTATTTTATTATTTATTATTTATTATTTAATTATTTTATTATTTATTATTTATACTACTTTATTATTTATTATTTTATTTTATTTTTATTTATTATTTATTATTTATTATTTTTATTTATTTATTTATTTATTATTTATTATTTTATTATTATTTATTATTTATTATTTATTATTTATTATTTATTATTTATTATTTATTATTTATTATTTATTATTTATTATTTATTATTTATTATTTATTATTTATTATTTATTATTTATTAATTTATTATTTATTAGTTTATTATTTATTATTTAAATTATTTATTATTTATTAATTTATTATTTATTATTTATTATTTAATATATTTAATTATCTTATTATTTATTATTTATTTATTTATTATTTATTATTTATTAATTTATTAATCTCTTATTTATTATTTATTATTGGTGTGTTATTTACATATTTATCATTTATTATTTATTATTTACCATTTATAATTTTTTCTTTAATTTTTTATTATTTATTATTTTAATTTATTATTATTTATTATTTATTATTTTTATTTATTATTTATTATTTATTATTTTTATTTTATTATTTAATTATTTATTAATTTATTATTTAATTATTTATTTATTTATTATTTATTATTTATTATTTATTACTTTTATTATTTCTTCTTAATTATTCATTTTTATTACATATTATTTCATTCTTTATTACTTTATTATTTATTATTTATTATTTATTATTTATTATTTATTATTTAATTATTTTATTAAATTTATTATTTATTATTTATTATTTATTAATTTTATTATTTATTATTTATTATTTATTATTTTATTATTTATATTTATTTATTTATTACTTTATTATTTATTCATTTATTATTTAATTATTAATTTATTATTTTTATTTTATTATTTATTATTAACTATTCATTTATTCATTTATTAATTTATTATTTAATTATTATTTTTATTATTTATTATTTATTATTTATTATTTATTATTTATTATTTATTATTTTATTATTTATTATTTAATTATTTTATTATTTATTATTTTATTATTTATTATTTATTATTTGATTATTTAATTATCTTATTATTTTATTATTTATTATTTTATTATTTATTAATTTATTATTTATTATTTATTATTTATTATTTATTATTTATTATTTATTATTTATTATTTATTATTTATTATTTATTATTTATATTTATTATTTATTATTTATTATTTATTATTTATTTATTTTTATTTATTATTTATTATTTTATTATTTATTGATTTATTATTTATTATTTTATTATTATTTTTATTATTTATTATTTATTATTTCTTATTTATTATTTAAATTATTTTATTCATTTTTATTTATTTATTATTTATTATTTATTATTTATATTTATTATTTATATTTATTATTTATTATTAGTATTTACTTATTTTTTTATATTTAATTTATTTTTTATTTATTATTTATTTATCCATTTATTATTTTCATAATTATTTATTATTTATTTATTAATTATTAAAATAATTCTTTTATTATTTATTATTAAATTCAGTAAGAATTTCTTTTTTCCAGAACTATCATTATTATTATTATTTTATTATTTATTATTTATTATGTTATTTTATTTATTTATTATTATTTCATTATTATTATTTATTAATTATTATTCTATTATTATTTTTTATTTTATTAATTATTTAATTATTATTATTTATTATTATTATTTATTATTCTTATTTATTGAATATTCTTTGATTATCATCTATTTATTATGAATATTTATTATTATTATCTTATTTGTTGAAGTATTTATTATATTATTTATTGAGATCTTTTATTATTATTTTTTCATATTAAATATATAATATTTATAATGTTGTTGATTATTATTTATATTATTATTTATTATTATTATTTATTATTATTTATTATTATCTATTTATTATTATTATTTATTATTATATTTATTATTATTATTTATTATTATTTATTTATTATTATTATTTATTATTATTTTTATTATTATTATTTATTTTATTATTTATTATTATTATTTATTATTATTATTTATTATTATTATTATTATTACTTATTATATTATTATTACTTATATTATTAATTTATTATTATTATTTATTTTATTATTTATTATTATTATTTATTATTATTTTTATTTATTATTAATTTATTAATTATTATTCTATTATTATTATTTTATTATATTATATTATTATTATTAATTTTTATTATTAATATATTATTATTATTTATTATTATTATATAATTATTATTATTTATTTATTATTATTTATTATATTATTTATTATTATTATTTATCTATTATTATTTATTCATTTATTATTATATTATTATTTATTATTAATTATTTATTATTATTATTTTATTATTATTATTTATTATTATTATTTAATTATTATTATTTATTATTATTATTTATTATTATTATTTATTATTATTTAATTTATTATTATTATCTTATTATTATTATTTATTATTATTATTTATTTAATTAATTATTTATTATTATTATTTATTTATTATTATTTATTATTATTATTTAATTATTATTATCTTATTATTATTATTTATTATTATTATTTATTTATTATTATTTAGTGAATGATGATTATTTAAATATCAGTATGCCAAATTAAAAATTCATTAGCTTATGAATTATATAAGTATTTTTTACTTATTTTACTTAATTATTAAGTATCCATATTTAATTTATTTTAGAAAGCTTTAAAAGTATCTAGTCTTCACGATTTTGGCATATTTCTTAGAACTATCTATTTTTATGATTACTTTTTCTTATTTCTTTTTGTTATCCTTTAACTATTAAATTAAAATTTATTATTATCTATTTTATTATTATTTATTTATTATTATTGTATTATTATTATTTATTATTCTTATTTATTATTATTTAATATTATTATTATATATTTTATATTGTATTTATTATTATTATTTATTATTATTTTATTATTATTTAATTATTATTATGTATTATTATTATTTATTATTATTATTTTATTATTATTATTTATTATTATATTTATTATTATTTATTTTATTAATAAAATTATTTATTTGTTTTTTTAATTCATTCTCCTTATTTCATCTCTAGTTTTAAAGTATAGATACTATATTTACCTTTAATTATTTTTCCTTTGATATGATAATTTTATTACAATATTAGATATTTATATAAAATTAAAACTTATTAATTTTAATTTTCCTATTAATTTTATAAATAGAAATAAACTTATTATTATTTCTATTTTTGACTCTATTTTCCTTTTACATTACATATTTTTATTATCTTTTAATTTTTATTTATTTTTATTTTTTTTATTTATTATATTTTTAAATAAATTTAAAACATTATTAATTTATTAATTAGAGATATTTTAAATAATTAATATTTTACTATCTATATTTATCTATCTTATATATATTTTAGATATGTGAAGTTATTTATGTGGCAAATGACAAAATAACATTTAAAATGCATTTTATATATTAATTAATTAAAGTAATTATTTATCATATTTTAGACGTTTGTACTATATAAAAATAACTTTTAATTTATATTTCCTACTATCATATATTTTGATAAATACTTTTAATAACATTTTTATAAATAACATATTTTATTAATAATTTTAAATAATTAGAACAATGAAGTCACTTTCTCTTATTAAATTTTATATATCCTTTTCTACACTTAATAATCTCTACTATTATTATAATCTCTTAATTAATAAGACCTATATATATACGGAAGACTAGCACATCTAGATACCTGGCAATAGTGACATACAGATAATGTTGTTAATTTTAGAAAAGGCTATGTATTCTTCTAAAATATATAGATAATTACAAGATAAAGAAAAGAAAATATTAATTATAAAATTAACATAGATATCTTGATTTTAAATTATATCTCTCTTAATTAAGTATATGCATTTGATGAACTACCAACAACACTCGATACTTAGGGTTAAATGATGATAGGTATACATACAAAATTAATACTAAAATTGGGGGTCATTTTGGGCAAGGGGTGCATGGTATTGCGGGAGCGAAAATTCCCAAAGGGGTGACAAAAATCAGTTCTTGAACCGCCATCAAACGTAGGTCCAAGTTGCCACTCCTTTTACGGAACAGAAACCAAATCAAACACACAGGAAAGTGGGTGGAGAAAGTCGCAATCCGTGACGAGTGAACGATAGGAAGCCGTTAATTGTCTCACCCATCACTAATCTGGAAATATAACAAATTTGGATCGTGCTGTTGGCGCTGAGTGAATCAACTCAAACATTAGCATAACGAACAAGCTAAGTACATCCTGGCATGCTGCCGATAAGGAAATAATAACTAAAGTGATTAACTTGTACAGAATCCTGATCAAATCAGGACATTTCCGCATACAAGGAAAACCTAACTTTCGGACCAATTTCGACCTACTAGTTGCTAAGAGAGACAAAAGAATATCCCCGTTCCGTAGAATCAATTGTCAATAAAACTTACTAACAATAAACATTTGTTTCAATGAATATTTTCCAAGCGAACCCTTATAATCATTGATCAACCAATAAAATAAAAAGAATCATTATTAGAATATAACTAAATAAATTTCTAGTTAATCACGGGTCAATAAACTAGGTCTCTTATAAACTGTATAAAACAACAACATTATTATGAGTAATAAAGGAAGTATATACAAACCACAAAAAATAACAAAATAGGATATAATATATCTATACATTTGGAAATACGGCTACCAAATAAGGACTTTGACAAAATAAACTCATAATTTGAGTAATAATTAATCTATTATAACATCAGAAATATGGCAATCTCTCCTAATGTGATGTACATCTGAATACCTTTCTTCTTATAATCATTTACGTAGTTGGTTCAAGAGAAAATACAGCCTTTCCAGTAGCAAGAGAATCACTGGGACATACCAGACGCTAAATCAAACGGCCTCTAAATAAAACAGAACAAGAACAAGACAAAAATCACCTTAAAACAAAGACCAACACACAGCGCTAACAATATAAATATAATAATATCAATAAATCAACATATAAATAATATAACATAACAAAACTACATTAATATAAAATAAACTAAAATAAAATATAATCATACCCAAATATAAATACTAATATAATAACATAATATATAAATATAAAATATAAAATATAATTATTATACATAATCAATATATACTAACACCAAACTAAACTATTTGAGCATAAACCCAAACTAGCATTTCCCAAATCTCACATATCACATCATAATTCAATATACTGAATTAAATGCATTAAAGTAAATCTACCAATCTACAACCACACTTTCTATAAAATATAAAAACTTTCCTCAGCTATTTACACATCAAAATAAAAATATGCACACCAACAATTCTATAAATTATTTATAAAAGAATTCAACAAATAAGCTTTAAATTTTTCTCACTAGCTTCGACGGTTCTCCAGCAAACGCGCTATCTTTCAGTGAGCTTCAAACAAAACGAAGACTTTTACGTTGATGTGACTCCAAAGATGATTAATATTTAATTGACTGGATTGGGTTTGTTTGTTTATTTAGTTTATAACCCTAAATAAACAACAAACCAATCCAGTTAATAAAATATCAGTCACTCCTTTTGGAGTCAGCATCAACGTGAAGTCTTCGTTTTGTTTTGAAAAGCTCACCTGAAAGAGGCCGTTGCTGGAAAGCCCGGCGAAAGACTAGTGAAGAAAACAAAATTAAAAAATTTGGTTAATTACTTTTAATATAATAAATATGTTGTGATGAATAAAGTTATTTGATTATAAGTGAACCAAAACAGAATAAACATTTAAAGTTTCCTACAGAAAAAGTGTGTCAAATTAATACAGGGTCATTTATAGTATATAAATAAATATAATATTATATAATAATAATATAAATAACTAATAATATCATTATAATATACCAATACATACTATATATACATAGATAATATAATAAATATAATATAATAATAAAATACTCATAATAATCATTCTATAACACAAGCACATAATATATATATATATACCTAATAAATTTCGTATAATACGTATAATATATATATATAAATAATACTATATACTATAATTTCTAACTTATATATATCTATATATAACCTATACACAATGGACAATTAATAAGTCGGTTGACAATCCCGCTTGAATATTAAGGTTAAGGCATAATAAATTTGAGGGTTAACGTTTGGTTAGGTATAGAGTTAAAAGTAATAAGTTAGGAATTAGGCCCAACTTAGCTATTAGGTTACCCCAAAATTAATAAATGGTTTTACACTAAAAAAATTATTAAAATAACGTATACAAAAACTGAATTACTTAAATTTTTGCTTCCCTGCGAGTCAACACTTACTACACTAGCCATAATACTATATACATTATATAATATATACCAACGACCTATATACATATATCATATCACCTAAAAAATATATAAAAAATATAATAAACTAATCAATAAAATATAATAATATCCAATATACTACTAAAATAATCATAAATTATTTAATATAACCATAACCTAATATAATAAACTACTAAATATAAAATTAATAATAATATACATATAATAATATAAATAAATAACTCATAACAATATCACTCACTTACATACAGTACTTACATAATTATATACCTACATTTAAAATAATATACACTATAAACATAATCCTAAAAAACATATATACATAAATAACACACTATAAAAATAATAATAATATACTAATATAATAATATATATAAATATAAATACATAAATATATATACACTAAATAAATTAATAACTAATATAAATATACTAATATAAAAATACATAAACTCATAATAAACAATACATAATCCCAGAAAAACAAATATAAGTAAGTATAAAAATAATAAATATAATTATAATAAATATAATAATATAAATACTAGGTTCTGGCCTTCTGAATCAAATACCTCAAATGTCATGAAATAATATAACTAAATATAAATATACTAATACCTCAACATAATAATCAACTACCACTAAATCATACATATCCATATAACAATCCAATCCAAAACCACACTAAATAAAAACCATACAATAACCAACACTATATAAATAAAATAACATAATAATATATAATTACTATTATAAAAATAATAAATACTAATAATATAAACCACACACTCAAATAAAACCCCCAAAAATAACATATAACAACAATAATATATAATACTAAAAAAATACTAAATATATAATAAATAATAAATAATATATATTTAACTAAATATAATAATAATATATAACTCAATATACACCAACATCAATAATATAAATACTAATAATAACATAATAACTCAACTAATATAATCTACCAGTATACTCACATAACTAATCACGACACAATAAATATATATACCAATAACACACCAACAACAAATACTCAAAATAAAACCATATCAAACACCTCATACTCACCAAAAAATAATACAGACTCATCAAATACCACAAAACTAATAATTAATAACTATAAAAATATATACTATATATACATATAAAACGCTAAATAACTATATAACTAATACATAATAAACATAAAATAAACTATATATAAATAAGACACCCAATATAACATATATAAACAATCATCACTATATATAATATAAACTATATATATAACAATAATATAAATATACACACACAACTATAACTAATCATATACAATATAAAAATAAATAAAACAATATATATATACCTAAGCTCGAAATAATCAATAATTATAATATTATATATATATATATATATATATATAACCACATATATAAATAATAAAATAATATATAACCTAATAAAAAACTCAATATAAATAATAAATACTAAATATAACTATATAAATAAATATATATATAATAATAATATAACATAATAAATAATCAATATATATACCTACATACATTAATATATAAATATATTAATATAATAAATACTACTATATATAAATATACAAAACAAATATAGTAAATATAATAAATATAATATATTACATACTACATTATAACCAACTATTACACAAACAAAACAAACAATAAATATACTACTAATAAAAACAAGACATAATAATAAACGGTGACATATAAATAAATCTAAAAAAGCAAAGAAATAATCAATACTAAAACAAAATAAATACTATAACTACTAATAATATAAAAAAACACCTATAAATACTCAAATCCACTAATATATATAATATAATAATATCATATATATAAATATAATATAACATATACTATATACACCAATACCAAATATATAATATACAAGTATATATAATATAAACCAAACAATAATAACAAAATATATATCACAATAATACTAATATAAAATATACACCAAACTAAACAATATAAATATATTAAATACCATACTATATCCCTCACTATTAAAAACACCCTAACTTACCCTAAAATAGCAACATAAATAGATTAAACCTAAAAATATAACAAATATAAAAATAAATATAAAAAACATATATATATAATATATATATAATATAATTATATTAACAAGTAAACTATAAATAAAATCTAATAACAACAATATATAAAACCCCATATATACAATAATATAAAGACAAACTAATATATAATATATAAAAACAAATAAAAAAAAAAATATATATCTAAATAAAATATTTTTCTCCAATTACACTTATAAACTAACATTATATAATAAAGAACACGAAAAACCCACAACAGCAGAAAATAGAAGGAAAATAATACAATAAGAAAACCACGTAAGAATGGAATGCGAATGAGTATCAATAACTCATAACTAAAAAATACTATAAAATATGATAATATATATATATATATAATTAAATATAAATATAAATATATTACAATATAATAAATAATATATACTACAATATAATATATAACTCGAAGATATTCTACACCTATAACTAATACAAATAAACAACAATACAAGAACTATAATATACATAACTATCACAAAATACTATACTTAATAACTAACGTATATAATATATAGTATACTATATAATATTATAAAATATAATAAAATATATAAATTATATAAACATATATATATATATACAATAAATATAATATTACAAAAAATACATATAATAATATATATAAAAATACTAATATACATATAAATAAACCCAATAATATAATATACTAATTACTAATATATAAAACATATAGAATCATAGGACGAAAGAATACCTATCTATAAACCAATAAGCTAAAGAAACATTCAACATTTAATTATTTATCTGTATGAGTTGTAAATTGAAAAATAATATCAACCTTGGGACTCGACTTTCTATACGTTTTAATAGCACAAAGGAAATAATATTTTTTAAATCTAGTAAAAACTTACTAAAGAATACGATATTAATTATTAAGATATATTTATAAAAAAAATATTTCATCTTTAAAGCAAAAAAGCAGAAGATTTTACAGATTTTTGCACCCTTCGGAAAAAAAATGCGATTTTTTCAGTCTATGAATGGCAAGATACATATGCAAATAATAAATTGCTAGTTTTCCTTTTTTTTTAATAATCAACATACCGCGCAACCATAAGAACCGGAGCAGGATGGGCGGAGTCGGGGTCACTCGGCCTCACTGGATAGGACCCCAGAAGGGGAGACTTAGTCAAACCAAAACCACTAGTCACACCGTCGCTCGAGCCTAAAAAAATCAAACTTCCACTAATAGTCATGAAAGCAGTAAATTGTTTATTAAAATATAATAAATACAAAGTTACTTAAGCAGGTTTTTTTTCGAAATATTTTATCCTTTTCTAATATTGAAGCCATGTGAAGAAGCATGACATATAATATAAAAATAACCTACCTACTATATCCCATATAATATATATATACCTAATATTACAATATATATAATAAAAACACACCATTACAACCTAACCACTCACCTACAACCTAATAATATATACTATATAATTCCTATACTTACACTCTAATAAACATTTACAGTACTACTAAATAATACTAAATATAACCTAATATAAAATAGAAAGATAGACACAAATTCAATCGTGTGGTATTTACGACAAGGAATAAAAATTGAACTATATTATAATAAGTTACATAACACTATCTGTTGACACATCACCACATTTAAAGACGTCCCCTTGAAGTCAAATTCAATACAAAGCTAGTTTTGTATAAACTTTTTTTGTTTTGAAATCTGTACTTAACTTATAATAAAAAAGGACTAATTTTTAAAAAAGAACAAATTTAATAGTAAGGACCAAATCTAGCAACAAACTAAAGAGTATTAAGACACCAAAATTACTCTTATCACACTCATCATAATAATTAAGTCTAAGATTACTAAATAATACTAACTATTATAACATATACTAAC
>JABUQX010013838.1:0-12500 GCA_015478945.1 Trachelipus rathkii
GAGGAGATGATCCGCAACGCATCCGCCATCCGCAAACAGGTTCAAAATTTTGACATCCGGTGCCATTCACTAGATATATATATATATATATGTATATATATATATATATATATATATATATATAACCCCGCACATAGTATATATATTTATATATATATAATTTCTGGGGTGTCAGTATCTCTGCCCGTCCCTGGGGAATCATTTTCTCGTTGAGGGTGCCTCGTTTCCTCTGGAGTGTCCTGATGTCTCTCCGTAAAGTGTTTGTCTTCTCTGGTGCGTCCTCTTTGGAAGTGGTTGTGCTTCTCCTTCGGAGTGTCTCTCTCTAAGGTATCCTCTCTTTGGTGTTTCTATCTCTCTGGAGTGTCTCTCTCTGCGGTGTAAATGTTTCACTGAAGTGTGTCTGTCTCTCTCAGAGGTGTATCTGTCTCTTTGGAGATTTTGTCTCTCTGAAGTGTTTGTCAATCTGAAGTGTCTGTCTGTTTTCGTGGTATCTCTGTGGTGGTCTGTCCTTCCCTGGAGTGTCTGTCCCCTGGGGGTGTCCTCTGTCTTTCTGGATGATTGTTCCTCTGGAAGGTCCTCTTGTCCTTTCTGTAGTGTACTAGCTCTCCTGGGGTGTTTGCTTTCTGGGGTGTCTGTCTCTCGTGGTGGTCTATGTTTCTCGGAAGTGTCTCTCCTGCTCTCAGGGGTGCATCTGTCTTTTCGAAGTTTTTTTTCTCTATCTGGAGTCTCTCTCTTTTAAGAGTCTATCCCTCTGAAGAATCTCTCTCTGGGGCGCTTTTCTCTGAGATGCCTGTCTCTCTCTGAGTCTGGGGTCTCTCTCTCTGTAGCGTTTTTCTTTCTGGTGTCCGTCTCTTTGGGATGTCTGTCTCTCTGTTGTTGTTTTTTTCTGGTGTCCGTCTCTTTGGGGTGTTTGTGTGCTCTGCCTAAAATGCCTCTGTCACCTCTGGAAAGTCCTCTCTCTCTCTCTCTCTTTTCTCTCTCTCTCTCTCGTCTCTCTCTCTCTTCTCTCTCTCTCTCTCTCGTCTCTCTCTCTCCTCTCTCTCTCTCTCTCTTCTCCTCTCTCTTCTCTTCTCTCTCTCCTCTCTGCTCTCTCTAGGGTTATCTGCACATATCTCTGATGTCTCTATCTCTCTTCCTAGAATGTGTATCACCAGGATATTTGTACATCTCTCATATGTCTCTATGGAGTGTCTACGACTCTCTCTGGTCTCTCTGGAGTGGTCAATAATCTTTTCTGAGGTGTCTGTTGTGCTCTGGGATGTTTCCTGTCTTTCTAGTGAGTATATTTTTCCTGTATTTACTTTAGTTTGTGGTGGTTCTGTGTGTCCGGGTCTGGACGGTGGTCCGTCTGGTATATCTGGAGTCTCGTGTATATTTAATGCGTCTGCAGGTCTCGCGAGTGTCTAATGGTGCTCTGCTGGTGATGTGGTTTGGTGTGTCTAAGACTGTCGGCTTCTCTCTGGTGCGCGGTATCTCTTCTTCATTCACACTTTCTCAAAGCCATATCGTCTCAGTTGGGGTCGTAGTCCCTGCTCTGGAGTGTCGGTATCCATCTGGAGTGTCTATCTCTCTGGGGTGTGTCTCCTAGGAATGTTCCTGTCTCTCTGGGATGTCCCCGTCTCAATGGGAAGTCTCTGTAGTGCTCTGAAGTATTGTGTATCGTCAAGAGGTGTCTCGAGGTCTCGTCTGGGAGTGTCTCAGTCTCTCAGGGGTAATCTCAGTCTGTAATCTGGGATGCCTTCTCTTTCTGGGGTGCCCCTTCTCTCTTGGGATGTCCTGTCTCAGGTTTTCTCTAGTCTCTCTGGAGTGTATAGTGCTCTGCTGGAGGTGCCTCCACCTCTTCTGGAGGTGTCAGTCCTCTCTGGGAGTCTCAGTCTCTGTTCGTGCTCTGCCAGGCATCCCACTAGTGGATGTGCTCTCGCACACATACCCTGCTATGTGTCATGCTTCCGTGTACTACCCTCCCACTCTAGTACGCTCCAGTCGTCCTGCTGTTCTATAGCCCTCCCTCTCTCTCACTATATCACTCACATACCTTATACCTTCAACTACTATATATAGTATATATATATGATCATATATATATATATTATATACTATATATGGCCCTACTCACTTACTGCCATACTTTTCTGTTCCGGTGTGTGCTACACACCTTACACTCACTCAGAGGTAATGGGTGACCGGGACCCTTTCCCTATTGCGCCACTTTCGGACATTCTCGATATAGCATACTACGGACGTCTATCGGCGGGGTGTAGGCTCTTACACTCTTTATAACTCCACGTGGACCATCATGCTCACCGCTCGCCACCCTGGGAGGCTTTATCCTCGTTACTTGTGCGACAGTGACCTCTCGCTCGAGTCTCTGTCGCGCGATACACGGCGTGGAGAGTCGTGCGATGTATCCACTCTCGACTCTATTCATCACTAATCGGACATTAGTATTTGCGTTAATTCTAGTCACGAGTAAATTTCTGCGGTTGCGACTCTTATTAGTACTAATACGGCATCTATTGCCTCATTGACGGATGGGTGTTCGGCTTAACCAGTGAATGGAAGGGTAGCTGTTGGTCGGTATCAGCTAGGATCGAGACTAGTCGAGATGAGCGTAGTCGATCACGGTAGGGGTTCAGTGATTTTTATACAACTTGAGTATAGAGTGGTCGCACTAGATCTATTAACGAGACTACATTATCCCAACACGATTATTCTATCTATCTATCGCAACAGTGACCACGTATCTCGATGAGTGTTCTTCCTATTACAGGGGCGGTCTCGATTCGTATATGCCTGTCTTCGTACGTTCCATCTCATACTGCGGCTCCACTCTGATAATGTTCTCGACGGCGTGCCTTCTTCCTCTGATACCCTCTATGCCTCGCTATTCGGGACATCCTGCAATATAATACATACATCACTCATGTGGCAGCAGGTATCTTCTCACCTCTCTCTCTCCTCGGTGCGCTCTACCGCGTGCTCTCATCTCAACCTGAGCTCGCTCTACTAGCGATATGATTATACGTGAACAGACAGGAGTATTGTGGTGTTAATTGGTTCACTTATCCGTGCATGTGCATTATTATAATATCACTGTATGTAATGCTCTTTCTCTCTATTAGCGTGTATATAGTGGACTTATCCAAGTGCAGAGAGCGGACCATAAGTTGTGTTATTGAGTCTGAACTGTGATCCGTATATACATATATCTGGGAGAGGTATATAACACGTCACAGAGGGAGAGAGTGAGCGCTGCTTCTCTTATCATGTTGCGACCTTGAGCGGTAGTATCATAGTCATATGAGTGATTGGACAGATACATAGCATATACAGAGTTCGTAATACGAAACGTCCGTCTTATTGCTCTTATTACACTAGTTAGAGCATTACAAACGAGGACAACTTATTACGATACAGCGTGCTACGTCCGCCGGCTTGTGTGAGCGTGCGTGAGAGATACCTACTCGCGACTCTTATGTACTGCTATAGATCATAAAGCGAGTAGCTCATGTGTGATTTAGTTACAACTGTTACAACATCAACTGAATTGATAACCACTTGATAGGCGTCCTTTGCCACTTCACAACAACAAGTGAATACTGTGTGACCGCATCCACTCTTTGTAATGGCAAAAATCGGGGGAACTGCGAAGCTGCATTCAGGAGCCAATCACGCTCCTGAATTATTAATACTATTCTAAAGGACTTTTTTTTTTTTTTTTTTTTTTTTTTCTTTTTTTAAATACTCTGCATGTCAATTAGCTTGCTTATTTTAGCTTTTGATATGTATTAAGCTGAAGAACGTACGAGGTGCTGGATAGCTGGAATTAACTTCCTTAAAATTATAATATATATATATAGTATATATATATATTATATATATAATATAGTAGTATATATATATTAATCTATATATATATATATATACTATATATATCATATACTTTATATATATATATATATATATATATATATATATATATATAGTATATATATATATATATATATATATATATATGCGTGTGTGGGTGTGTCAGGCGTGGGTGGTGTAGCCGTGTAATAATTGTGGTGCATTTCCAATTTTCCTAGACAAAAGCATGAAAATCAAAAGCTGGCCTCTTCTAATAAATAATTACAGATTTAAGAAATAATGTAAAAAAAAAAAAAAGAAGAACAGAGGACGACGCAAAATCTTTTGCGAACAAGAAGAATCAACATCCCACAGAATATAAAACAATACAAATCCCTTCCCCCCCCCCAAAAAGAAGCATCAAAATCCCTTAGAAATAGAAGAGAACACAATCCCAAGTATGAGATATGATCAATCAAAAACCAAAAGACTTCTATCAGCTCTTCTATGGCACGCGGGGGCATTTATAACTCGAAAAAAAAAGGTAGCCAGCTGAAAGTGGGGGGGAAGGGGGAGTCAAAATCCTGATACAAAGGCCTTAAAGGCAGGGAGAAGAGGGAGAGGGTGGGAGAGAGCTGAGGGCAGGATTCCGACCGACATGGGTCACAATCAAAGATATATCTAGAAATATAACATTTTGGTCTGAGGATAAGCAAGTTACTTCAGTTTATATACAGGCCTATTATTATTATTATTATTATTATTATTATATGATTTTATATTATTAATTATTATATTAATTATTCTTATTATTATTATTGATTGTTATTATATTATATTAAAACCGACTACACTTCAATGATGACAGCAATATATATCGTTTCTATTATTATTATTATATTATTATATATTATTTATTATTCTTATTAATTATTATTTATTATTATATTATTATTATCATAAACCCGAAAGTACCGTAGTGGTTAGGATTGTAGGATATCGCTGCCGATCCCCCTCCTCAGAGATGGACAAAGGCGGAGTGGTAAGGGTCCCTTTCACCGCTACTACATCAATGAGCTTTAATTCATACAACTAAACTCAATGACCAAAGCGCGAACTAGCACCGCTTAATCCCCAACTTGGAAGTTGCAAATTATATTTATTATTATATTGAAAAGTTAAATTTATTATATATTTCCTAACCCCATTCTCACTAATGTTACTTGGTACAGATATGTTTTATGAAATTTACCTATATACCTGGTAGGTCTATAACCGGCACTATTAATATCTATATATATAATATATATATATATATATATATTTATACATATAATAATATATATATATTAATATATATATATATATAATAATATATATAATATATATATATATATAATATATATATATATATATAATACTGATATATATATATATATATTTAATAAATTAGCGAAGTTTAAGCCCTTTTTCTACCATGTGAGTTTTCCTTATGATATATAGTATATAGTATATATATATAGTATATATATATATATAATATATATATATATATATATAGTATATATATATATATATTATTATATATATATATATATAATATATATATATATATATATATATTATATATATATATATATATATTATATATATATAGTATATATCATATAATAATATATATATCATACCCAATTCTTCTCTATTACCGCTAGAAGGATTTTACGGTTAAAATTAATTGACAAATACGCATTGGTTCCTTCAATTACTATAATATAGATATATATAATATATATATATATATATATATTATATATATATATATATTATATATATTATATATATACTATATTTATATATATTGATATATATTTATATAAATATATATATATAATTTAATATATATATAATATAATCTATAATATATATATATATGATATATATATATTATATATATGATATATCAATTATATATATATATATATATATATATATATTAATATATATATATATATATATATATATATATATATATTATATTAATATATATATATATAATTAATATTATAATATATATATATATATATATTATATATATATAAATATATATATATCATATATATATGATATAATATATAATAATATATATATATCATATATATATAATAGGTATATGATATATATATATATATATGATATATATTATATATATATAGTATAGATATGTTTGTGAATGTGTTGTGGCAGAAAGAGCAAGAGAACAATAATAACTTGTAATAATAATCAATAATCGAATAATAATTAATAATAATAATAATGAATAATAATAATAATACTAATAATGAAATAATAATTTAGAAAAAAATAAGGCTTTTCCCATGATCATGCTCCAACCAGTTTAAAAACAATCAACATTATTATGGTAAGAAAAAAAATTCCTTCGAAAAGAATAGATTATATATTATATATATATATATAATATATAAATATTATATATATATATATAGTATATATATATACTTATGATATATATATATATATATATATATAGATAATATATATATATATATATATATATAGAGAGAGAGAGAGAGAGAGAGAGAGAGAGAGAGAGAGAGAGAGAGAGAGAGAGAGAGAGAGAGAGAGAGAGAGAGAGAGAGAGAGAGAGAGAGAGAGAGAGAGAGAGAGAGAGAGAGAGAGAGAGAAGAGAGGGCTCAGAAGAGCAGAGTGCGTTGTAAGAGAGAGAGAGAGAGAAAGAGAGAGGAGAGAGAGGAGAGAGATGATGATGATGAGCGAATGAAAGAATGCAAGAGAGAGAGAGAGAGAGAGAGATGATGACGAATGAAATGCAAGAAAATGACGTAAATGGGAAAGTCTTAAAAATAAAAAAAAAATAAAAAAATTGAGAATCCTTAATTAGTCTGTAACTTTTACATCAACAAAGGACATAATTACAGAATTAGCCTTACCTGTTACAGCGATGATGGAGAACCAAAGAGTAAAAAGCTGACAACATATTTTCTCCATGATCAAGTTCCGAGCCTAAAAGGCCTAGCTTTCGAGGTCTAGGCTAGGCCTTAGCTCAATGAGGCCTTCCTAGGTTGACAACCGGGCTGTAAAATTTCGATCAAACATACACCAAACCAACACAAAATAACAACAATACTTAGGCCTACTCGCTCTAAAATAAAAATGTTCTGCGTATTTCGGATTCATTAAACATGTATTTTATTTAAATGACAAAGTCACATAATTATACGAAAATGTCTATTAATTAACTGTATGCTGCCATACAACACTGAAAAATAACACACACACAAAATGGATTAAAACAAACATTAATAAAACCACTTATCAAATAATAAAAAAATTAAAAAAATAGGTGATGAAGATAGCGCAATAAAAAGAATGTGGGAAAAACAATAAATTTACCGTTAATTTCACTTTACCTTAAGTAAATATATAAGTACATATATAGGTAAAAAGAGACATACATAATAAGTACATGTATAACTAAATATATAAGTACACGTATGTCTTGATTGATTTCTTTTCCTTACTAACCAAACATACCTATTAAATTACCAAACAGGGAAATCCTAGTTTAAAAATAGGTAACAAAAAGTAGTCGCGTACACACACACTCATAATATATATATATATATATATATATATATATATACTATATATATATATATATATATATATATATATATATATATATATATATATATATATATATATATATATGCTATATATATATATAACTAACTATATATATATATATATATATATATATATATATATCGTATTAAACCTTAAATGGTATTAAAATAGGGATAGGTAACAAAAAGTAGTACCCTCATGGGTACAATATGGGGTCTTTTACCCTTTTTAGTAAATAGTTAAATGATGCTGATTTTTTATTGAAATGCAAATTTATTATTATTATTATTATTATTATTATTATTATTATTATTATTATTATTATTATTATTATTAGTAGTAGTAGTAGTAGTAGTAGTATAGTAGTACAAATATTTTGAAACAGTCTACTAATTAAAATGAATTCTTTTGCATCCTTCTAAAATATAGACTCATCCCTCCCCCCCTACACAGAAACTACAGATTACTATAACAAAAAAAATATTAATTAATTATAGGTAGAGTAAATGCAATAATAATGTTAAAATAAAAATTTATGAATAAATGAACATCGAAAGAGCCTATTAATCGATTATTTTATAACAAATATAATAGAAATTAATTTTTCTAAACTCTAGTCCAAATAATTATTAATAGAAATTTTAAAATTTTAAAATCGAAAAAGTATCTTTTATTCTCAGTAATACAATATCGATTATTTTAAAGGATTATTACAATAATAATAAAAAAGTATGTTATTACCAATATCGCTTATTTGGAAAGAGTATTCTAATAATCCAAAAGAGTATTTTTTATTCCCAGTAACACAATATCGATTATTTTGAAACATTATAATAATAAAAAGTATCGATAATTCTCAGTAATACGTTATCGATTATTTTGAAAGATTATTACAATAATAATAAAAAAGTATCTGTAATTATCAACATCGATTATTTTGAAAGTATTCTAATAACCCAAAATAGTATATTTTGATCCCAGTAACACAATATCGATTATTTTGAAACAATAGTACATTAATAAAAAAAAAAAGTATCGATAATTACCAGTAATTCAATATTGATTATTTTGAAAGTTTAACAAATAATCGAAAATGGTATCGGCAATAACCAGTAAATTATTTTGAAATATTACATTAATTTATAAAAAGTATCGATAATTACCAGTAATGCAATATCTCTTATTTAGAAAGTGTAACAAATAATCAAAAATAGTATCGGCAATAACCATTAAATACTATATCGATTATTTTGATTTAAATTTTGATTAGTTTCCATATTAAAGCTCCTAAATTCGAATAGTTTAAACTTTAATAGCGTACAAACATATAGCGCAAGACAAAAGCTATTTAAAATGAGTCAAACTTATTATTGAATCTGACAAAGGCTTTAAAGTCAGTAAGATAATCCCAAAGATATAAAATTAACACGTTCTCTTTCTTACAAGCATGTACACTAGTACACATATATATATATATATATATATATATATATACCTTTCCTACTATTTATACCATGCGAGCGGATTCTTTATATACACGCCTTTTCTTTATACTATATTTCTACCTATATTATATATTAATTCAATTAAATGACCATATCTTTGTTAAAATGGGTTTACAATATATATATATATATATATATATATATATATATATAACATATATATATATATACTATATATATATATATATATATATATATATATATATATATATATATATATATATATATATATATATATATATATATATATATATATATATATATAGGCCAACGTTTAAATATATCCGTCATATGTATCTCAAAAACTATTAATGCTACAGTAAAACGGAATACATTGATGGAATGCTGGTCCAATTTAGTACGGAAAATGTATATAAAAAAAAAAAAAAAAAAAAAAAAAAAATATATATATCTCAAAAACTACAATAGCTACAACGAAATGGAATACATTTTGGAATCCTGGTAATTTCACACAGGAAAATGCTTTATACAGCACACTAGGGGCTCGAGCCGACGGGAACATAGAGAGGACGTTTTCCATACCCGTAGAGGCGGAGGAACCCCGCGACACCCAAATACCAAAGGCAGGGATTCGGAGACCCTCCCAGAGAGAAATTAGTCCTACCGTAGTTCGGAAGGCCGAAGACTAACCGACTCCTGCCATCCTGATTGCGGTATACCCGCTTGGTATTCTTTAGTTAAATAAATATTATAACCATAACAAACAAAAGAAAAACCCATCATCAAATTCTGGATTAACTATGAAGTTTTTAATAAATTGAAAATTTCCAAAATGACGCTCAAAATTCCTACCATACTTTAGATATAAATTAAACACCAAAGGTTCTAAAAGGGATGATAAAAATTATAATAAAATTAATTGATGTCCCTTCTCTCTACTCAAAGAAATACTTCATCTTATTATTAACTTACTTTCAATAATTCACCACGGAATCAACATGACCATCTATATATATATATATATATATATATATATATATATATATATTTTACTATATATTTATATCTTCATATATATAATATATATATATATATATATATATATATATATATATATATATATATATATATATATGTGATAATAATATATAATAATAGTATATTAATTAATAATTTAAATTGAATTTTATATTATTTCAATACAAAACATTAAAAAAATGTTAAATTTAACATTTATTTTAGCATTTTCCTGCTAACTTAATCTAACTATTATACTCGTAGGTTATAGGGGCCATTATCTTATACAATTTCCTTATACAAGTAGAAGATAAAGGGAGAGACCGCTCGATAGGCAAGTCTCATGAGATTACAACAAATCATCGAATCATATGTTTAAAATTTTTATACAATTATTTAAAAAATTACCACGTACTCACGGGTCGTGGTGTACGGGGGAGAAACCTCCCATAGACGTAGGGTGTTCTGGCATGCATGATTAGATAAAAATTAAAAAAATTAATATATCAATTTAATATAGTT
This sequence comes from Trachelipus rathkii, assembly GCA_015478945.1. Taxonomy (NCBI): domain Eukaryota; kingdom Metazoa; phylum Arthropoda; class Malacostraca; order Isopoda; family Trachelipodidae; genus Trachelipus; species Trachelipus rathkii. The sequence goes on from JABUQX010013838.1 coordinate 10,518, forward strand.
AATAAATAATGTTTCTTATCGTAATACCCCCGCCAGCGTCCCTTTCATTTGCTCGAAATAGACACAACTTAAGTGTTGAGATATATGTTGACCGGGTAAACATATGTAGCTATTACTTTTACGCTCTTTATTTATTTTTTTTCGTTTATTTTTTTTTTTTTTTTTTGAACTGTTAAATAGGTTTACATTATAAAAGTTTTAAGGGTCCTCCTTATGAGTTTCATGGGGCAGATAAAAATGTTTTTTTTTTTTACCTTTTTTCAAATATTTTTATTATATGGAACTAACAATAAATTTGAGTGCTGATGAGCAGAATCAAAAAATTTTAAAAACAAAAATTAAATCTTTAATATCGTACTTTTTTACACATCGTACGTTTGGCAGCGCCCGAGCTATAGCGACATCTCGGGATATTTTCTGTAGTGCAAAAATCTTACCCGAGAAAAAGAGAAACATTGCTACGGCAAAGTAGATCCATGGAGGTTAGGTCGAAATTTACTGCATCTTCGATCGATATAGGTTAGGTTGAATTTTACTGCATCGTCGATCCATATATATAGGTTAGGTAGTGTTTTACTGCCCTTTAAGTTCAGGTTATGATATGTTTTGATATGCATATACAGAATCTATATACAGTATAGCTTTATCAAAAAAACAAAAACAAAAAAAAACAATACGGAACGTATCTTAGGCAAAAACGTTAATTTTTACCCTACCTTAAATTCTTTTACGTATTAGCACTAAAATCCCGTTTTCTTTCTCATGCAAAATGAGCGTTTCTGCTTATTTTATTATTAAATTTTTAATACTTTCACATTTCGTATCTTTCTCATCAGCATGTCAATTCCTAGTATCATATACTAACAATATATGAAAAAAAAAGTTAAAAAAAAAAAAAACATTGATCTGCGCCATGAAAATCATAATGTCCGTTTTAAGGTTTCTTAAAAATTCTCATTGCTCTCGAAGTACCCCTAACCTAACTTTCCCAAATAAAATGATAAATATAGCAGGAAAATTTTTTAAAAATGCCAAATTTAGCCCTTTAGTTTTTGTTGTTTTTTTTTTAAACAAAATTTCAATTGAAAATCATTTAAAATATTTAAATTCAAATAAAACAAAAAAACGTCCTAAACCCATTTTTAACAAAGAAATGACGGCACATATATATATATATATATATATATATATATATATATATATATATATATATATATATATATATATATATATATATATATATATATATATATAGCTATATATATATATATATATATATATATATATATATATATATATATATATATATATATATATATATATATATATATATATATATATAATAATAATAATATATAGATATATGTAACACATATATAATTAACATATAATATAGATATCTACATCAATACACATTATTACGGTAAAATAAAAAATGCTAAAAAATGCAGGTCGATAACCACCTACACTTGAATGATGTTGTACCTGCAGGGTGATACATTCATAGAGTCCATTTTCGGATGTTTCCGGTGTGTGGCTTATAAGACTCATTTATTCTACCGTTCATATAGGCTAAATAAAGGTAACTTTCAACCTTATTGATATTATGGCTTTATAGGACTAATTTTTTCTTTTCTTTTTTTTACCTTTTTCACCTTTGATGTATCGTAAAAAAATCACCTCAAAATTCAACCAAATTTAAAAACTTAAATTTAATAAAGGTAAAATTTAACCAAAGATAAAAAAAAAAAAAACATTTATAACCAGCGGCCTAAAGAAAGTGAATGAGGATGCTCTAAACAAATATTAAACCTCCGTAAAATCCTCATAATATTGAAGAGGATGCGGATATCTAGCTAGTACAGCGAATGTGTATATGACCTAGATCAGTGAACCATATTATTTCAAATGTAAACTTAAATAAACCATAATTCATTAAGTAGCTACTAGACAAAATAAAATAATGAGTAAAAGTACTTTAAA
>JABUQX010013839.1:0-7500 GCA_015478945.1 Trachelipus rathkii
AGGAGATAGGAATTTCTGAGAGAGTGCATGCTTTAGTGAAGTTACTTTATTTCTTCTGATTCTTATGTTAAGTTTAATCTTAATTTTATCTTACTGACTGAAGAGTATCTCAAACGAACGGGTTTATATACATTATTTTATTTCGACTTATGCTAAAATTTGCTCGGCAAGATACTTAGCTACTAATGTACGAAATAATATTCAAATTTTCCAACGATAGCGGAGCATAATAGGATAGGATTGGATGCGTTGCTACATTAACTTCCTGCGGCTAAACAGGAGTGAGAAGTATGGTTAAAGTTATAATTATACAATATAATAACCTTCATGTCAAATGTATACATATTTGTGGGCATTTGTAACAATGCCACACAAACTACTCAATCTCAATGGGTAAAAATTAGATACTAAAAATAGCATAAAGTTGATCACTTAAATGCAAACATTATCTAATTATGTCAATAGACAGTAAGTAGACATACAAACATTTAAGGGCTAAAATAGTATACATGAAATGTAATTCATATTACGAGTATCACTGGTTACATCCGAAGATCGTAAACATATATACAAATATTTGAATAAGTAATACATACATGTTATATATAAAGAAAATAAAAGGTGCATTCAACACAAACGCAAGCATATTTGGTTATATCCGTTAGATATATAACAAACATACAAATATTTGAAATCATAAAAATCAAGAAATGATTCTCACATAATTATCTGATATGAAACAATGAATTATTACTAAGTTAAAATAGGCCACATGATCGAACGTTGATCAAATGAAAGGTCCATATCAGGCGTTTCTAATGTATCCATGATTTGATCAATGCGCAGTAAAATAGTTTTCAAACTGTCGTTACGAGAGAAACATTGCTTGAAATATGATGAGACGAAGTTGCTTGAAAAATTTAGGTCCTTTTATTTGAAAAATTTCTTAATACATAAAAGGGAGCGTCACAGGACCATTTAGAATTCGAAAAGGAATCAGGTTCGTAGTGGAATTCAAAAGATGAATTTTCTGCATAATCCAAACTTAAATGATGAAAGAAATTCATACGTAAAGGAAGTTTACATTATGTAGAGGCGAATGTTGCTGGAATTTATTTAGGTCTTTATGAAAAAGTTCTTCATACAACAAGGGAGCGGGTCACAGAACCATTTAGAATTCGAAGAATCAGAGTTCGTAGTGGTAAGCCAAAAATGAGTTATCTGCCCCTAATCCAAACTTTGAGATGATGAAAGAAAATCCACTGGCGAAAAGGAAGTTTGCTAGTAATCTAGGCAATGAATCCTCAACCGTGATAGTGGTGAACAGGTGAGACCATATCAAAATTAGAAATGAAATTGAAGTCCAGTATCGATAATGGTCGTTTGCTTGAGTCATCTTAGAGTGTTTTGATTGAGAATTTTGTAGTATTATTGCAGTTTTTTCTTTTTCTTCATCTTGTTTTCGTTTTTAGAAGGCCGTCTGATTGAGTCGGGTGTTCTTGCTCCGGGTTCACCCAATTATATAGAGTACGGCTTCTAAGTTGGTTGGTTTTCGTTTATGAGCAAGCGACCCTAATTATACAGGGATGGTGAATTTTAGAAATCATATTTGAAACTGAGTTTTTATTCCATAAGGAAATATGCAATGAGAGTATTAAGATAGTAACAAAAGTCCTTCTGTTGAGATACTGCTCTCTTCGTAGGCGAATTGTAGTCACAGCCTTTTCAGCGCTTTTCCTACAACTGCCTTTTCTGACTTTGGCGTTTAGCCGAAATTTGTGACTCGAAATTATAGTCCGCAGGCCCTTTCTTTGAAATTTATCTCTCTTGCGGAGGATTTCTGGAGAGAGTAATCTTTAGTGAATTTATTTCTTTTGATTCTATATGTTAAAGTTTATCTGACTCTTTATTTGACTGACTGAAGAGTATCTCAACAGGACGGGGTTATATATTATTTCATTTCGACTTATGCTAAAATTTTGCTCGCGCAATCTTAGCATAAGTACGCATAAATTAAAATTTTAACAAAGTTATAATGAGTGCTACATAATATAGTATATTATTTATATATATATATATATATATAAATAATATATATAATATATATATATATATATATATATACTATATATATTATATATATAATATATTATTATAATATATTATATATAATATATATATATATTATATAGTATATAGTATATTATGTGTGTGTGTGTGTGTATAGAAGTGAAACTTTGCTCTTTTGAGAGAGAAGTTTGATTTACTATGATCAGAGATATGCCAACCTCTTTTACATCTTTCCCATTAGCGAACTGTTCTGTTGTTCATAACTTCAGGAGCCTTGATTGAATATTTAAATTTGTGCCACTGTAGAATATTCAAAAAAAATGTGCATGAATTCTTCTCTCTTCAGCTTCTGGAAGAGTAGGATTAAAAAATCAACTGCATAACATGTCAGCATCAACTTTTTTTTTAATGTATATTTTCCATTTAATTTTAATAATAATTAACAAAATTTTGTAACAAAAATAAAACTATTGAAAAAAATCCGTAACAAAAATTTCGAAACAAAAAAAGAATTTATTGAAAGAAAATCCATTTTGATTACTTTTCAAAATTTGATATAAAGTTTTGTGGCTTCACTATTTAATTTAATTATACAAATTTTTTCTTGCTATTCGATGTTATTATATTAATTTAAATTTCAAAAATCAACTATTTAGTTAACTTTGTTAAAACACCTCAAGATTACTCAGCTTCATTTCATCATAACCTCAGAAACTAAACCAAATAGTTTCAAAAGTTTGACTTCATTTCGGAAATGCAGCTATAACATTTTAAATTTTTTTAAAATTTTGTCAAAAAATAAATAGTTATAAATTTTATGAATAAATTTATTACATAATTTAAATGTTTTTTATTTTTATGTAATATTAATAATTGATATATTTACTAAGCTTTCTTTTACTTGTCAGATTTTGGTTTGAAAAACGGAAGTTGAATTTGGGTTATTGAAACAAAAACGATATTTTGATTCCTAAACAGCACGTATGATTTTTTCGAAAAATGTTTTTTAATTAAAATAAGACAATGTTCATTTTTTTCAAATGAAATTCATTAATTATTCCTATCATTAATCATATCAATATAAATATATATATAGTATATGATATTTATAATATATATATTATATATATATATATATATATAATATATATATATATATATATATATATATATAATATAATAATATATATATATAAATAGATATATATATATAATATATTATAATATATAAGTTTGTTTAACATCTAAAATATTAAGAAACGAGGGAAAGGAGGTGTTAACTATTGCATAATCGCAATTTATAATTTAGATCTCATCTTTAATTTAAGGAACGAGGGAAAGGACAGCTGGACAGCTGGGATGTCGCCTGACGGGAAACGTCGAAGCTTTGAAAAACATCTTCTTGAGATCCAACTTTTATGGCGTTGGAGGGATGACTCGTGGAAATGCATCGGTATCACCTCGTTCTCATTCCCAAACATGCGGAGGGTCGATCGAGAGTGCAGTATTTCATGTACCTTCTTATTATACGGTTCTGTTGTTTGTTTACAAACCTATTAATTGCGATTATGCATATTAACATATATATATATATACTATATATATATATATATTTATAATATTATTATTATATATATATATATAAATATATATATATATATATATATATATCATATATTATATATACTATTAAACGTTTAGAAACGCCAATTGGTTAATTTTTGTTCACAAGTCCCTCAAAAACTCAATCTCAAGAAATCGAGAGTAACTTTGTTTATTTCATTTCTTTTTACTTTTTTATTATAATTTGATAAAGGTTCTCAAGAGAAGCGCTAATTCCAGATTCTATTTACCGCTCTCTTATTAAGGAATTTCAACTAGACTTTCGTTCATGCTCTTTTTTTCCCTTAATTTATCTCTGCTATCAAAAGTATGAACGAGGGATAAACGACTCGCTTTCAATCGAGTCATAAGTTTAGTGACAGGTCTTCCAATTTCCTTGTTTTGATGTCAGAGGAAGAGATTTTAGGAATGAAACAAATATATACACATGTTCGTATAACAACAATAATCATGGCTCACGCCTAACACACAGGTGTCATTACACTTAATAAGAACAAGCACGCATATAAGAATGTTTTTTAATTCAGCTCAAAATTAGTGACATATAAACTTTAAAACAATAATTTATCATCTCAGTTGATCGGTACAGGAGATTTAATTTAAGCTGGGATATTTTATTATACTTGATTATATAATTATTATTATTATTATTATTATTAATTATATTATTTATTATTATTAACATAATTATTATTATTCTTATTATGTATTATTATTATTAGTATTCATTATTATTATTATTATAATTATTATTATTATTATCTTTATTATTATTTTTATATTATTCATTATTATTTTTTATTATTATTATTTTTGGGGTTGCGGGTGGGTGTATTATTAATTCATTGTATTATTATTATTGAGTGATTGATTATTGATATATTATTATTATTAATTATATTATTATTATTATTATTATATTATTGATATTATATATTTTATATTATATGAGATATCATGATTCATGGCTTGCGATTTAGGCAAATTATCTTTAATTTAAGTATGTATTCTACTATTTGTAGAACTGTGCTTTGCTAATTATCATTAGGTATCATTTATGCATCGAGTTCCTTACAGTTATTACTTCATTATTAAGTGTTCATTATCATTATACTGTACTTTATTAGAAGTAATATATTAGGATGTATGTCTTGATTAACTTATTATTGATTATTATTATTCATTATTATTATTAATTATTATTGTTATTATTTATTATATTATTTTATTATTATTATTATTATATTACTTCATTATTATTATTATTATGTATTATTATTATATATTTTCTTATAGTAATAGTAATATTAATTATTATTATTAATTATTATTATTCTTATTTATATTTTACTAATTGAGCGGTATTCAATATCCGAGCTATTGGACAAGATATAATGTACCCACTACTCCATCTTTCAGCTTAAGAGATATTTACACTATATTATTCAGTATAGAATAATATATATATATATAATATATATATATATATATACTATATATATATATATATATATATATATATATATAATAGTTTATATATATAATAATCATTAACTTTAAAAATTGATTCTAGTTGAATTAAAGCAATTAGGGTATTCTTGTCTATCACTCTTGTTAATTTCGGTGAGTTTCGTAATAGAACTATATTTGAGCTCAAACAAGTAATAAAAACTAGCCGATTCCCCAAAGGAATGTAATGGCCCTTACTAAGTGAAACTTAATTTTAGGTCAGTCACTTTAACCTCTCTAAATTCGGGAGAGAATTGTTCCCGAATACACATTTAGAATAGGGAGAACATTATCGAAGCAGAGATTTTATCGCTACAATTATTGAACAATATCGCGCGAAGAACTTAATGAGACTTTCGTTTTGTTAAATATATCTAAGTGTTTTATTTTTACAATAGTTTTTTAGTGGTAAAAATGCAACAAAAGTCTTACGCCTACTCACGCTCGATATTACTGACTGCAATATGTAAATGATTAATAGTATTAGATTTTAGTTCCTTATTGTTATTTTATGATAATACCCAATTGCTTTTCTTGCTAACGTGCTACTGCTTTTATAATGAATTATTAATACTACTTCCTATCAATAACAACTAAACATCAATACTTAATATGTATTAATATATATTATAATATAATATATATATAATTATATATATATTATATATATATTAATGATAAAATAATATTAATAATATAACAGATAAAGATTTTTGTCTGGTTTATCTTGTATATATCATGGATATTTAAATTTATATATATATATATAATATAATATCTTTATATATATATATATATATGATATGATATCTAATATGATATAATAATATAATATATATATGTATATTATATATTATATATATATAAATTAATATATATATATATATATATATATATAGATAGTATATATAAAATATTATATTATATTTTATATATATAATATATATAATATATATAATAAGTATATATATCTATATATATAAATATATATAGTACTATATATATATATTAAATAATATACCTATCATAGTGCTTATTTATAGACAAAAAATATAATATTATAACACAATCACTTGAAAGTAAACAAATTTCGTTACGTTCCATTGCTCTGTGCATATAATATGCGGTATGCAAATTTTTGACATACAGTACGAACAAATTAGAAAAAGAATATATAATAGATCAAGATCTTTCCAATTCCCTTCTCATAATCACTCGATCTCACTACCCAAAATGATTGACTCCAAGAAGACAGAAAATCCGAATCACACAAAAACCAAACTTTCAGGCAATAAGGACAATAAAAACTTAAGGAATGAGTCGCAACCAAGCCAGAATCGACTATTACTCATCTACAAAGCTTTTCAAAAGAATCTAGCTGGCAAGGCGGATAACATAAGAAAAAATAGATATAATGAACTTCAAATAAAACGAAGAAAACAGAGAATCTCAATAAGGCGAGAAACTGTTTGTTAAATTATATCTTTACTGAATTACAACGTCATCTTTGATTTAATGAATTTAATCAACACTACAACATACTAGAGGCTATATTCCAAAGAACCGAAAACTCCCAAAAAAACTTTTAAAAAGGCCCTCATATATAAAATAAATATATAAATATATACTATATATATATACATATATAGTTATACTAATATATAATACACTAATACATACCTTAAATAATATTATCTAAACTTAAATATTTTTTATTTATATATACTTAATATTTACGATAAATGACAAAAAGTAAATAAATAATAAAATACAACAAATAAGAACTAATAATATTGAAATATTAAATACTTAATACTTAATATGTAATACTTAATGATAATGTTAATATAATATTAATATTATTAATATATAAAATAATAATAATAATCAATATGGATTGTTGGTAGATCTAAAACCCTCTCTCACCGTTAAATATCCAGCATAATCCAGATTAAGAATTAATGATACATGATAAGAATAAAATAATCAATAAATATAATAAATAATAATAATATAATAATAATAATATAATACCACATATAATAAATATAATCACATAAATAACAATAACAATAACAATAGTAAGAAATAATAGAAATAATAATCAAATAAATAAATAATAATAATAAATAAATGTAAAATAATAAAGTAAAAAAATGATGAAGTGATGATGATGAATTTTAATAATACTATAAATCAACAATACAATAATAAATATAAATAATATAATAATAATAAATAACATATACTCAACATACTCACTCACCACAACACCGCACACCACACCGCACACTCAAT
>JABUQX010013839.1:12500-29035 GCA_015478945.1 Trachelipus rathkii
CAGGAGAGAAACGAAAAATAGAAAAATCACTGTTTCAGCGTTTATTCTGTAAGTCTTTTTAATAGGATTAAATATTAATATAAATAATATATCATATAAAAGAGATTATCTATAATATATAATATAGTATATATTTATTATATATATGAATATTGTATATCTATATATGATATATATATATATATTATATATATATATTATAGATATATTTTATATATATAAGTATATATATGGGCTGGTCATTTAGCGTGAATATGCAGCCGAGTCAAATATTTTGAAAGTATGAACCTTTTCGAACAAAAGTTCAAGCAACAGCAGCTCGAGTAGCTACAAACCTGATTTTTTCTACAATTTCTTGCTTGTTTAAAGCATGCTGTAGTGTGTATTTTTTTATTGAACAATGGAAAGTGATTATATAATATAATATATATAATATATATCTATATATATGATATATATATATATATATATATATATATATATATATATTCTTATATATTAATATATATGTTATATATATATTATATATTATATTTATATCTATTTATCTATATATATATATATAATATAATATATAATATTCCCATATATATATATAGATATATTATATACTTATATACTATTATAGTACTATATATATATATTATGTATAGTATAATATATATATATGATATATATATATAATATATTATAATTTAGTCGAAGATTGAATGAACTTACTTATCCCATCAACGATCATGACCCGAAAATTTTTTGCAGACTCCAAAGCATCTTCCTTGTCAATGCAGAACTCATTCCAAGGATAGTCAGTGCAGAAGCTATGCAATGCCTCTCAATTATCCCGTTTAAAGTGACTGAAAATACATTTCTGGCAGAGAGGAACTGTAAGAGAGAAAATATGGTAATTTATTAAGAACTGCAAGAATTTGGTCTGGGTAACAGATAGGAGAAAAATGATGCATTTATATTAAGAAGGAGTAGTAATGAAGCAAAAGGAGTAGCAATGAATCACAAGTCAAGCTTGTTTGAAAATTGGTTTGGGAATTCTGGGTTATGGGATGTTTCTTTCCTTAATCACCTGTTCCAAATCGTTAAAATACCGAATGATTTAACCTCCTTTCACCTGCATCAGTATGAGAGGAGATCAGCTACTCGGTGTGGTTATACACTTCAATACTATATATATATATATATATATTGGACAATGTTTACTTTCTCTTTCTCCGCGTCTTTCATTCTCTCTCGATGTCGTCTCTCTCCTAATCCTCTTCTCTTTATCATCCTCCCCATCTTCCACAATGTATGTTTAGAATAGTATTTCAGCTGCTATAAGGTTTATTTGTTAACATGAATTAATATTATCCGTGAGTCACCTTTATATAGGAATTTGAAAAGCGTTTTGCAATGACAAGCGCATATGTGGAGCACAAATTTTAAAATTATCCGCATCCAATCGCTGATGTAAACAAAACATTTGGACATGTCCGCGATCTAAATAAATGACTATATATATATAAGTACTAGAAGTTAACTTAATCCGATAATATTCATAGCATGATGAAATATAAGTTGATAAATAGAATATTACATCGCCTGATATGCATAATCATACTTACGAAAAATGCGCTTTTTATTATATCCTGATGCGTAATATACTGGTTATATCATATATATATCCTATTCATAAGTGGAAATTGGTTATGTAAATAGTATTATATACTGCACGGTGTGTGTGTGATTCATAAAACCTTCCCATAAAATGCAATGATCAAAATGAACAATCCTGTATTAAAAAAAAAAAAAAAAAAAAAAAAAACGGGCACCTACAAAATCTCTCATCAATTAGTTAGTCACTTCCTTTTCATTTTCAAAACAAAGAAAGAGAAAAAAGTAACAAAAAAAATGAAAGAGCAACAAAGACTGAAGCACGACACGACAACAGACGACGTGTTGATGACCTTCAAAATAACTCGTTTTTTTCCTCTCTGCGAAATTGTTAGGGCTAAGAAATTGGCTGGTGAAGAGAAAGGCGTCGTTTGAGGTTCTCTAACTTTCTCTTGGATTGATTGTTGTTCCCCTGACCTCACGATAAAAATTTCTTTCAAGATATGCCAGATTTTACGATATCATATATTTTTTTGGATCATGTTTTATCGGTTATTATAATAATACTATAATATTAATATATTATATATCTCTCTCTCTCTTATATAAATACTATCTATCTATATATTCTCTCCTATCTCTATCTCTCTCTTCCTTCTATCTATCTTTGTTATATATTAGATAAATATCTATATATCTCTATAAACTCTATCTATTCATATAATTATATATTCTAACCCTAAAATTAAATTTCTAAAATATATATAAAATATCTATTTATTATATATCTATAATATATATCGTCTCTCTCTCTCTCTCTCGCAATTATCTTCTTTTTATCTTCTTTTTTCTTTCTTCTTGCCCCTCAGTCACTTCGTTTTTGATAGTTTAATACTCTTATTTCTCGACATTTTACATCTTTTTTCAATGTAATTTCTTTCTAAGGTTTGGAACAAATCAGTAATATGCTCAATTAGTTATCTTAGAATCTGACATATGATAAAAAGATGGTCGATTATGGTCTACACTAAGATCCGCTGATCACACAGCACCTTCGCTTTATCATTACATAAACGTGTAACTTTTTTACGGTAAGTCGAAATGAGAATCTTCTATACTATTTTTTTTTATTTTCTACTTCTCCCTGACCACAGCATTAATTGTTAATCAGGACAAATTTGAACTCAAGGAATAAGTTTCGTTTTGAAAAACTTTTTTTATGACGTTTATGTTTCGTGAGTCAAAAGGACCACTGAAACCTAAAGTTTTAAAAAAATAAATATTTTTTTATATTTTCAATAATTCCTCTTCTCTCTCTCTCTCTCTCTATATATATATATATAATATAATATTAATATATATATATATAGATATAATATATATATATATGTACTATATATATATATATATATATATATATTACTATATATATATATATACAACAATAATATATTACATATATACATATACCCCATATAATATAAATGGATTTACAAGATAAAAATGTATAATTTAGAATTATAGTTTATAATATATATATATTTATATATAATAATATTATATAAGTTATATATATATATAGAGAGAGAGAAGAGAGAGAGAGAGAGAGGAGGAGAAGGAGAGGAGAGAGAGAGAGAGAGAGAGGAAGAGAGAGGAGAGAGAGAGAGAGAGAGAGAGAGAGAGAGATGAGAGAGAGGAGAGAGAGAGAGAGAGTTAAGAAAAACATTTATTGAATATAAAAAAAATTTAATGATGAAAAACAATTTTTTTTTTTTTGTCCTTTAATAATTTTTTCCATCGTTTTGATAATTTTTATTTCGTTTTTTAATTATTTTAGAGCTAATTTCATTACTAATGATCGTAAAAAAAAAGCAGTTTAATTCCCCATAATTGTAACTACATAATAACTGTTTTTAAATTTAATAAATTTGGGAACGCGATTATGTTTTAATTGTTTTTTAATTAAAGAGTTGGGGAAATAAATTCCTATCCGAAAATTGTTCAAAAAAATAGACAGTCATTATTTGTGGTTAAATCTTTAGATTTTGAATAATTCTTTTTCACAATTTTAGAAATTATAATAAATAATACGAAGCCTCAACAATTAATCAGTCATTTATACAGTACAGTTATATGGAACCAAAAGGGTTGTATTTGATTCTCAAAGTGGTGCTTATCGTTCTTAGTTAACGTTGGGCTGGCATACTGCTGTGAACCAATGCAAGTGGTCTTTTGTGTGACAACTCCGTACCCCACAGCCCTGTGATGCTGCCTTTGTTATCATCAGATTAGCATTTACACAGCATCTTTTATCTTGCTCAAATTCTGCTATTCATTCCTGTATCAAATTCCTTTTTCCTAAAACACTCCATCGTTTTTCACGATTTTCGAATATTTCCATCTTCCATTTTTAACACAAACATTATATAAATAATCATCCCTGTGTGTGGGGAGAAGAATGCCCACATCGTATTCCTGCGTGTTCGAGAGCCTCGATGATGCAAAATGTTGGTGTTTCGTATATATGTATAGTTGCGTAGTATATATGATTGGAGTTATTGCTTCACTCTTTAATATACTTAACCTTAATATACGTATATTATTTATCTACTTATATATAGTACTCTAGGTGAAATATACTAATGACTGATATAATATTATATATAGTAATACTATATATATAAGTACAGTATATGTGATTCTAAGTATTATATATACCGTATATAATATAATAGTATAACGTATTATATAGGTCGTTAGATGTACGTCTATATTATAGCTATTTAAAACGTGAGTACCTTTTCTTATAATCTTGTCGGCGAAACTGTAAATTGAATCGTATGTGGCACAAATTCAGGAAAATCAAGGTAAATATATATCATTTTATGTATATAATAAAGTAATAATATATATTATATATTATAATATATAAGTATATATAGCTGGTCAGCCTCTGAAGAGCAACCAATCCCATATCGTAAAAAACTACGAACAGCTAGCCCGGGGGGCAATAAGGAAAACAGTATGTTGGAAGGTGCTTGAATAAAATTGTAGTGCAATGGAAAAAAAGAAAGTACAATATCTAAAGAAGAGAGCTACACAATAAGTTAGCAAGGGAAATCTAGTAAATAGAATTTTGGATATTCCCTCGGTTCAAGCATTAGTAGTGTTGTAGGCACAAATGATACTGAGAAAAAACGAAAAATGAAGGAGTGTAAAAGATTATGGATAGCCGAATAATTTAGTGAGGAGTAGGTGCGCTATGTTGAATGGTGTCGTTGTTTATACGGGTACTTGCGTGTGTGTATAAAATAAAATTAGACACTTTTTATGTATAGTATAGTATTGATTGTTAACTAAAAGAATAGCCCACGAAGGGGATGATATTCCACACAATTTGTGAGTGCCTGTGGCGATGGCAAGGAGGTCTAGGGTCTCAGTCAAGTTCTACCGGGAGACCTTACGTTGAGTGTGTGAGTGGGCTAGCGTACTAAATTTCCCTCTACCCTACTGCGTGGGTAGGAGTCTTTATCGCGGTACCCTAACGAAGACTCGTTGAGTAATGTATGGTGTGGGTTGTCTGGCGGAGCGTTCCTACTCGCACCTTCAATCTACGGGGTGAGTTGAATGGCACGTATAGGATCCCCGCCCCTGTGGTATGTCCCTCGTCACGATTGTGCTTTGGCTCACTACATTGCCCTGAGTTGCTGAATACCTTTAAAATAATCTCTGAGTAGCATATTGTAGTAGTGTAAAGTTAAGGTATAAGCTTTCTAGATTTAGTATTAAGATTATATATTATTTATTATGAGGAGGGCACCTAGTAGAAATGATAGTGAGATATAAGGGTATTATCAAATGATAAAATAAGGGGATGGTTATATATGATACACAGCTGTGGTTTCGTGATCCACCGCCTTCGGGAGCGAACATTAAGAAGAATGGATAGGATTATTTTTGTTTAATAACATTTGTGCCTCAATTTAACAATTTTCAGAGAGTGGGAAAAAGAGGATGGTATTGGTCTGGAGAGATAAAGTCGCTGTGTCTTTTAAACACAGGGAAGAGTATGTCGATTTGGAGGGAATGGAAGAACTTGTAGGAAGTTTCTGCAAGAATGTATTGTCCTTTGTCCTGTAGCGGTATTTGCAGAGTATTTTTTAGATATGTTAATTTAAGTTTTATTTCTTGTGACATTTAGTCCTACACTAAAATTGCTTTTTCCAGGAATTTTACCTAATCTAATGTAGTTTCGGCTTTTCCCTTGCACTGATAATGGTGAGTTTATTGCAGATGATGAATGATTTGTGGTGCTTTCGTTCTAGAGGCTCTGGGCTTTATATAAGTATTAAATTGTATATGTTGGTTGTATATTATATTTATAAATATATCTAGAGCGTATATATATCTTTATAGATAGGGGTTTATATATTGATAGTAATATGGGGATTTAATCTATAGTTAGGGATTCATTATGTCTTAGTTATGACTAATGTAATATATATAATAATAATATATAGTATATTGTGTTATTATGCAAAAGTAGGTTCGGGGCACTGGAATAAGGATTAGGGTGAAAATTTCATTGGGATCTAAAAAGGATGAATAGTTAGGGCCGAAATATAACGATAACTTACCCTAAGAGAGTCAGAAAGTTAGAATGGTTAGACTGAACGTTAAAAGAGTATACAAACAAAAGTCTACAACAAAAGTGATCCTTTACCTTTCTGATATTAATTTTGATATGCTGGTTTACCTTTGTCAAACCGGTCAGGAAATTTCGCCACACCATAAGCGGATTAGTATAGAACTAGTACTAACGGTGAATTTGCTCAAACACTACTCTGATCGACAAGTATATTAGAATAAACACATCTCTCAGGGGGGCAGCTGCCCCTGCACCACTGACGGAGGCACCATATAATTATATATCTATACCTATACATATATCTTGGGGCAATTAGATGAGACTAAATTATACAAATTAATGTATAGTGTTATATATAGCAATTAATATATAGGATGAGTATATGGATATTATAGTATTAGCACTTAAAATATTATAGCGAAGTATTAGAAGGGATTGTAATAACAGCTGAATGGTGTGAGGAACTAGGAGTAGCAGCCGTAGATCTTAAGCTCGGTCGAGAAGGTAAAAAAGTACAGGAATTTTTTAGCAGAGTGGTCCTTGATTACCTGTGAACGAAATAGAAACATTAGGTTTACCGAGTCCAGGTGGCAACATAAACACAGGAACTTTGCTTTCTACTTTTTTTTCAAATGTCTTTATCACATTAGAGAAAGAATAAAGAGATAAAATTGATTATTGTCCTGTTTCTAGAGTGTCAACATACGTAGGAAAAACAAAGACGGTAAAACTTCAGTTAACTAGTGATTGTTTGGACAGGAGAGATGAATGAAAGAGAATGAGTAATATGAAAATTTGAGAATGAGAAAAGTAACAGGAAATTCCTCATTGATATATCTGAGTGGAAACGTGAAGCGCCGAAGGTTAGACTCACTAAGTAAACTTTAGCGGGGAATAATAAACTATATTAATATTGAAAATAAAGGGAATGAATGTTAGCTTTTATGTAATAATCTTGTGCAACACTCAACGAAAGCCGATAGGGCTAGTATTAGTTGGAAAATATAATCATACAACTCTAGATACAGGAATCGGTGCTCCCACAAATAATGATATTATTTGAATGCAGTGCGATAATCGCTGGACATGTGTAATGGGTTTGATGGATAAGACATAAGTAGGAATATATAGGGTTCGATTTTTCATACAGGTCATGCCAGTAGGTAGAATCTGGTAATCAGATAAGATGATATAAAGGAAATTGAGTAGTATATTTAGTAGTGCAACGTTGGAAAGGAATTGAATAAATTGACAGCAAGTAATAAGATTGAAATTTAAGCTTTAGTTAGATATGATTCAAAAGAAAAGGTGTAAGGACGAGGAAATGGTGTATATGATATGGATTTTGGATAAGTTTAGAATAATTATTAATTATATATAATATCTAGCCGTATTATTTAACACTTCATAAGTAATATATATTGTTACCAAGTTGAATCAATCGCCTTACGTATAATAAGTACCATATATATGATTAATTAATATATATTAAAGGTTATAAGTAGGACTAATAGATGAGGGAACTGCTGCGTCGAGACAGTGATATACAAATTTGGGAAAGTAGCTCAATCATCTTATCCGTCAATATGAGTTATTGGTAAACGTCTTTTCATATATTCTATGGTAAACTTGTGAGGGATACTATTTGGGTTTGTGCTCTCATTAAAATTATAGAGTCCGTTCGATGGGATCATAACGCATAGAACTTGTAATGAGGTTGGTAATAGCACACGAATGTGTAATCTAGATATATCACGGGAGTTAGGTAATTAGAGGGGAAACTGGTAATGGGGACATCAATAAAATATTTACACAATATACGAACATTAAAAAGATTTGAGAGAACAATACGAGAGAGTGGAGGGTAGAAGTAGAATAGGAAAAAACAAGAATGTACAAGTGTAACAACAACTAATAGGAATCATAATCCATAGTATGTAGTATTAGTCTGTAAATTCGAGCCGTATGAAAAAAATTAATAGAAGAATGGTTCACAATGGAAAGACAGTCGTCAGTTAAAGAAGATGGGGGGAGCCGTAGAGCCGATTATTTGACAGGTGTAATCATGCACTGTCGGTGAAGCGTAGGGTAAAATTTCTTTTAGAGACACGGCTCGGTCGCTCAGAGAAAATACGTGGGTGAAAAAACAAAAATCAGAAGGAGTAACGCGCGGGGGTTCCTCCGAAATCACTTAGACGATGTACCGGCTCAGGGCGACTTAAGGCACAAACGCGATATTTGACGAGCAAATGATTAGGACAGGTCGTACACCCGAGGGCGCGGTGTGGTATCGCGATAAGAGAATGACCAGCAGTCGCTGCTCGATATTGGCAGTGGCGATCGGGTATTACGTCTTCAGACAAAATTAGACCGTACCAACGTGGCAAACGCTGGGCCGATTTGTGAGTTGGTCATGTAGTCTCCTTGAAGCATTTAGTTGCATTTACGTCGAAACATACTGTTATGGAGGAATATGAAAGAGTAGAACGTGGGAGTAAGTTAAGGTTAAAGTAAACATGAAGGTGGTGTACTGGGCCAGAAAATGGATGTTCAGATCCATGGTTGATGACAGAATGGAGATGAGGTGAGGCATCGTGGGTCTGCCTGGAACCTTTATTTCATTTCTTTCAAACATAAGACTGTATTGGGCCGATTGAGGACACGGATTTTGGCATCTCCTGAGATGAGGGCGGAGAATTAATCACACACACGTTTTGAAGCAAGGTAGTGGGTACCTAAGAGATGGACGTCGGAGGATTGGCGAGTGTTTGTAGAAATACCGTGCAGAGAAGGAAGAGGCTTAGGAATAGTATGAATCTGTGGGACTTGACAAGTAAATCATCAGGTGTACCTGGAGGGGAGTGTGCACTTGTTGGAGGTGGTTGAGGAATCTGGTGATACACTCTGCTATGCTGGGGCTGAACAGTCCTCATTATTGTTTTAGGATGGTGGGCATGCGCACCGAGGCATTGTTTATAATCGTGGCACTGGAGGAACACGAGTGTCATAAACGAGTTTGGATTAGATAAGTGCTGCTAGTAAGACGGAGTCCTCCAGAGATGGTAATTAGATAGTGCCTTGTCTGTTTGTGCCGTTCATAGTGGCGTCCATTTTTGTTACTCTTGAAGAAGGGGAATAGACAACGGACGATGGCAGAGTGTAACGACATGACATGCTACGAACACAGTTGTTGCAGTAGTGCGCAAAGGGAACGGTAGTGAGACCCTGTATGGCATAAAACCATGGCGTGTAGTGGTGCAATGTACGAATATGCTAGACTAAGTCTTGAGTGTGCTAACTCCTGTACATTTTTCTGACGAGGAGCCGGACATGAGAGTTCTACCATCTATTGAAATCATGTGTTGGGGATTTTGTATCGTGTAGATGGCATGTTTTCGAGTACAATCACGTTGAACATGCTCCGGTATCGCACGACTACGAGGGACGCTTTGTCCGACCTGCCTGGAATATAGAAGTATAGCTTTTGAGTGTAAACAACATAACCGATCGAAGATACCTGTATACAGTCGATTCGACAACAAATTCATTTTAGCAGGTGTTCACTAGAGAGTCATGCTGTAGAGGAATATGTGAAAGTAAAATGAGGAAGGGAGTGGCAAGACGGAGTGTACAAGAACCGCATTAGGTTAGGAAGTCACGTGGTTATAGGTGAGCTAGCAATGGTGCACATTTGAGTAAATATTGAGATGTAGACATAAAATTGAGTTAGTCTTGTATGTTGAATGAAGGATAAATCATCATCAAATATCCATAAGTTTTTATTAATCGTTTTCCTTTATTATGAGTGGGCGTGTTAACTTTTTTCGCGCTTCACTAATGTCGTTACTGAGAAAGGGTGGAACTGGGAATTTATGAATAGTACGGGTTGGCATATATGTATAATAAGCTACCATGTGGTGCACACAACGTCTCCGTTAGGGTGTAAAGCGCTATGAACACCGGCAATGCAACTGAGACAACACCGAGTAGAAAAATATATCCAAGTTATGAGAGAGTGAGATTTCAGATTAATATAACGTTTTAAAATGGTGTATAGAATACAGTTAATAGCGGAGCAGAAACTCTGCGTTTGGGTCCAGGCGAAGTTTATAAGGTACGAGATAGTAAATTAATATAGTTATTAACAGGAGTGATAAATTTATAGCGGATGGAGGATTTTTGTGAGGGTATAGTAATGGTTTGTGGCCTAGTAATCACTACTGGCCTCACAATAATGGGTAGTTGAAATCACCTTTAACATATTGTATGGATACTAAAGATCTTATATAAATCATACCTGTTAATATAATGAAGGCCAAGGTTTGGTAGTTTACCACCTATATACCTATAGGTATACTATCCCTAACCACTATATAAATTATTTTAAAATAATGACTTTAGCAAAATACTAATATTACTCGACCATTAGTACGTATCTAAAGAAAAATCAAATATTTCGATATATATAGCTATAACTTTTATGTAATAAGATTATGTGATCATAATATCATATATATATACTACTTATACCTCATATAATATAAATCGCCTATTAATACGTATTTATGAATATAACCGCTACCTACGTAATATATATAAGTTAACTCTATATATATATACCCTTTTTTTTGTTTATCTTATAGTAATAAGATTAAGATCAGGTAAGCTTATCTTATTATTTTGGTTAACAATAAACTTAAATAAATAATTATATTTTAAATTATTAAAAATTTAATTAATAATTAAATAATATGATAAATTATATATGATAAAATATATAATTATTTATTAATATATAAATCATTATAGTTTACTAATATTGTATAAAATATAAATATACAAATATGCATATATTAAAATTATATGAAATAATTAAATAAAAATATAAATATCAATTAATCAAATAATCTCCTTATAAATAAATATATAAATTTACAAAGAAACATGCTTACATTCCTATCATTATTTTAATAAAATATGAAGAAAAAAAAAAAATAATATATATAATATATATATTTATAATATATAAAATATATATATCATAATATATATTAGTTAATTCACCTATACATTAAATATAACTATTTTACTAATATATTAATTACTATGAGTAATATGTACTATATATTATATATTAAATATACATTATATATAGTATCTAAATCATGCGTATTACAATATTTATTTAATATGTTAATATATATATATTATAAATAAGTTAATGAGTATATAATATAATATAATATTACTATAATATATATATATATATATAATATATATAATTTATATATTATATATAATATAATATATATATAATTATATATATATTTATTTTATAATATATATTATATATTATATATTATATAAATTATATAAAACTTAAATAATATCTATATAATATCTATTATTAATATATTATATATAAATTAAATTATATTAATATCGCACTCACTTGATACAAGATCATACCATTCTCGAGAAGTTGATATACGTGAGGTCTACTTTATCTTGGCGTCCCCTAGTATCACTTTCTGAAAGTTCCCAAGAGGACCAAAATTCGTAGAAGTATCTTTAGAGAGAGAGGAACAATGTTTCCAAGAGGTTCAGGAGGAAAAATATATCATTTGGATTTTTCTAGTCTGTTGGGAAGAATACTCGTTTATTATTAATTATTAGATATTTTTAATAAAATTAGAAATATCCTAGTTGATTGACCCACCGTAATTTTTATTTCATGCGAGTGGAAATGCTGGAGTCGACCATATAACTCTATCATTTAGTTTAGTTTAAGTTATTTAATTATATATATTGTATAATATCTGAGCCTAATCTATTTTATTTATTTACTTTATTAAAAATGAAATTGAAGTCTAATTGAATGAATTTACTTATTATCTAGATGAATATAATACCGTGTATCAATGCTAATTAGGTGATAGCTACTGTTAATTTTAATTTAAAAAAAAATTTGCCCATACAAAAAATAAAAAAAAATAAAAGTTCATCATCTTTTTCTTTATAAAAAAAAAAATCTACGTAAAAAAATTCTAGTTGATTGTAATCATTTTGAATTTCTTTGCTTTTCAATGTGGAAAGAAGGATGACTCTAATATAAATTTGTATATGGGTATTTATTTATTAATTATGTATTATTATATTGATTTATTATTATTTATTATTATTATTAAATTATTATTGATTATTATTTATTTATTATTATTATTATTATTATTTATTATTATTATTATTATTATTTATTCATATTGATTAATATTATTATTATTTCATTCATACTTATTAATTATTATTATTATATTATTATCTATTTTATTATTATTTATTGTATTTTATTGATTATATTATTCATTATTATTATTATTATTCAATTACAAAAATTCAACCAAAAAAAGGTGAAATTTTTTCTTGGATGGACGATGGACTTTTGTAGCAAGATATATAGTAAATTCGGATGTGCTGATTCCATAAATAATCTCGGATTTGCTGTATTTCACATGTCCCGTTTTTCGTCGGAATCATGGATCCCAATTTTTGCATATTTTTCCCTAGGAAATGGACAAAATTCCATGTGCGACTACGTAGGTGTAATAGACCGTTATCAATCCCCTGCAATTATTATCCACAGTAGACAGCAAGTCTTCTGCGGTCGATATTCGGGAACAATGTGGGTAAATTCATAGGAATGTCGTCTACAGGTGATATGTGATGCCAAGACTTCTGGCATTGATTGTGTCTATCATTGCATACTGAAATACGAGTCAGTCGGAATTGGTCCGCATTGTTTTACCAGGGTGAAGACATGTTTGGTGTAATCTGGATCTTTGTATGACGAGTTTCGGTATACTCTGCCATCCCGAAGTTGTTACCTCTAAGGCTGTTGGCTTGCGAGGTTGCCATGAAATCGACTATACTAGGAATGGACCATCGGCACAAGAGTAACATTTTATCTGTGAAGATGAAGGGAGAGAGGCTTCGTGAGGTTTTTACAGTCATGATGTAACCTTGTGTATCTGCAGTGAAGTATGGGCATGGCCAGCTACTACTATCGCATATTGGCGGCGTGTAGCTCCTCACGCAGAATAATAACGACATGTACGTGAGTGGCGATGTTGGTTCTTATATTGGATCACTGGTCGATAGAGCAAGGGGATTATTTGAAAGTGTGAATGTAGGTGTCTGTTTACTAAAAGTTGACAACATATAGCTTCGGTTCCAGTACGCGCTACTCTTTCTTGGTTTATGTTTTTCGAATGAGAGAGGAGTAGGCTGGTTAAATATTCATTAATATACAATCGACAGCTCAAGTTTTCTTATTTTGGTATGAGGTTCTTTATTTACAATTATTATATATCAGAGTTACAATTTTATTATTATTATTATTAATTATTGTGATGGTCAATATTAGTGCGATACTATTATTTCATTATTATTGTTTGCTAATAATAATCATATTACTCGGCTCGGTCATAGTTCATAAAGGCCAGAGTTTCAACCAAATTAATTCTCTAGGCTTTCTTGTGCTTTGGGACGCCGGGCGGCAAAGGATCACTGGAATCCAAAGAGGAAAGGCACTGAGGCGAAACCTTGAACTAAATGAGTTGACTAGGAATACTAACAGTATCGTATTACGGTTAAGCCACTTGTACAGTATACAGAAAAAATCATTATAATTTACTTATATCCACTATCAACAATTAAAAACTTGGTTATGATGAAAACAATTTGTGCAAGCCCTGACGCATTGATAGGTTGAATGCTTTCCAGCTATATATTTGATTTATACTCAAGTTTCCTGGTTTACTGAGTGAAGAGAACGAAATAAGTAGGGAATGATATTTGATGGCCCATCAATTATACGACATTCCTCGATTAGATGCATAGCTCACATATTTTGCTTAACATAACAATGACTTTCAGTGTTAAAGGGGCAAGTCTCTCTTGTGAGTAAAAGTAAAGCTTATTCTTTTCAGGGGATTTGTATACGTATAGACTCGTCTAGGGTGCTAGTCAGGGGAACAAGGACAGTTCGCACAAGAAGCACTAAGCACCATCTGTACGCACAATGGTGAACACTTGCTAGCCATTAACAGGTTTCCATTCTCACAGGTGGGCTAGGAAAGTCTCTCAAGAGAAGAGTGACCAGAAGGTAATCCGTTACTCCATACATATCACGTGTTACCTCCGACTACAGGCAAATTTCCTGGACTAACTTGGTCCCCTACTCGGCGAATTGTTGTGATAGGAAGCAGGGTGAACGATTCTCTATCGTAGATCCGAAAAGTTCATGAAGGACGTTACAAGGCGGGCAAAGTGATATCAATATGATAGGCATTGACCGGAACATAATTCAAATTGGAGTTTTTTGCTTGATGAGCTGATTATTCAACTAGATACGCCTTGCCCTTAATAGCAAAGTAGATCGTCTACGTAAGGAAAGTTAAACTACCACTGTATGTTGATGTGTTAGTTGTACATTACTTACCACCGGCATTCTTGTTCTAGGTTACACTATTTCATTGTTGTCACATAGACCGGTGGCACTTTATGTCATGAGTTTGATTTATATGTTTGATACCGTATATATCTTATCAAAGCATGTATCAATAATCATCCTGTTTGATTTTGGTTTTCTCTACCTTCACTCATATTCCAATATACTATACTGGTACTATATATATATATACTCACGTATTAGATCAAACTTCATTCTCGACCTACTTTTATTATTAACTAGAATTACTACTTATTAATTATTATTATATATGGGTATATTAAAGTGACATCAAACTACTATATATATATATAAACTATATATATTATATATATTATAAAACTATATATTAGTATATATAATATTTAAATATAATATATATATATAGTATATATAACAAAATATACACATATATATTATATTATATATATACATATATTATATATATATATATATATATTAATATGTAATAATATATGATCTCCGATAATTGTACAGGCCCCTTGAAGAGAAGATAAGAAATCGATATCAAATTTTTTTCAAATCTGTGTTACACAACACAACCACCATCACTCAATTCTACCACAAAATGCGATGGTGATTACGACTCAAAAACGATTACATTTTTGGAATCTAGGCACATCAACATATCAATAATCAATTGCGAACCCCGTCCAAGAAATTTCATGTTTACCCCGTGTTTATTATTATATTATTATTATGACTTTCTCTCCTTGATACTTTAAACAAACTATTTATTAAAAATATTAATTATTACATTAATAAACTCTTATTATCTCATATTCTTTGAACAATTTTTTTATTAAATTATATAGTAATATCATTACTATTATTCAATATTTGATCTTAAAAGAGAAACCTAATTTAAAAAGGTAGAAATTCTAATAAATATAACGAAACTATTAAATATAACTGTTCTAAATTATATATTATAATATATGTATATAATATAATATAACTAATATAATATATATATATATATATGTATATAAGTTTAAAGAAATGTTGCAGCAAAACATTTGAAGAAAGTGTTTCCCACTTAAGCCTGTAAATCAATAAAATTTGATCGTGTTATTATAAAATAAGTGCTTGTACTCTTACTGAATCATGGTGAGTAGGAACAAAATAGTTTGCTTCTCCCATCATGTTTGTCGGAGTTTCAACTGTGAAGTCATTCCTTTTATTCCTTTAACACCGTTACCATATAACATTTTTCTCTTGAAAATTCTTATAATTCATTAAATAAGTTTTGTACTTTCAACCTTAATTATCCTGAAAAACTTTCTGAATTATTTTCTAACCAGTTTTCCTTTAATATAGTCGCACATTTCAATGTGACATTATTACTTTTAATTCAAATTTTTCCATATGAGTCCTCTATTCCAAATTGGCTTACAGAAAACTAAGAGCTCACAGTAGTGGATTAATGATCAAAAGAAATACGAAGTATACTCTAAAGCAGACTCCACTGTTTATAGACACAATTTTAATAGTAGTAGATGTGTAGCGGAAGCGTTCAAAAAGTTATCCGGTTCAGAATGTTGTTATTTTATGGGAATCTGTTAGTGATAGATTACTCTTTCTTTCTTGTTCCTCTTTCTCTTTTTTTTTTTTTAAAATTACTTATTTAACCGTACTTCCTATTTTTACAAAAATTCAAGATTTCTTACTCTTCAAAAGCCGAAACAGAAGTACAAATTGAAATTCCCTGTGATCAGTTAAACAACAGCAATTTCAAAAACAACCATCCCA
>JABUQX010013840.1:15000-17500 GCA_015478945.1 Trachelipus rathkii
TATTATTATTATTATTATATTACACATAAAAAGACAAATGTATAATTACTCACAGATATTAGGAATTATTAGATTAGATATATATATAGTTAGTTGATATTATTATTATTATTATTATTATATACATATATATAAATTATATTATTATATTATATATTACATATTATTATTATATATACATATCGATATATATATATATATTACATACATATATATATATATATATATATATATATATATATATATATATATATATATATATATATATATATATATATTTCACAAGTAACATAAACTTTATTCCTATTCTTAAGCATTCTCTTTCATACAAACTAGCATCCTACTTTTGTCACAAGCGGACCCCCAACCAGCTCAGTTCAAAGCCTTAAGATATAATAAAATTATTTCGTTCCCTGGTTTGGTTCGCAAGCTTGATGTTTTGGTCAAACTTGTTGTTTTGATTTTATAAATGCTTGCAACATTTGCAATTGGGAAAGAGAGGTAAATAACAATTCAATTTCAGAAAGGAAGATTTAGGGCAGATTGAACCTTATAGAAAAAGGAGTTTAGGAAGGTGGTGCAATTTTGGATAGAAATTGTTTACCAAGACGGAAATATTTTTCTGTTCGAGTCATAGTATCGACCGTGAGAAAGTACCAAAGAGGCGAGGTGTTGAAACATGTAATCGCCTATGGCGTTAACAAGGAGGAATGCTGGCTGAACATGTTGATTTTTAAGATTGTTCTTGCAACAAGAACTGTTTTTATTACGATAAAGGACCCCCTTTTTCTAGAGGATCTTTATCTCAAAGATTTATTAAAATCAACATACGTTGCATTATTTTCAAAAAATTTGACATCCGAAGAGACTGGAAAAATGTAAGGTTTGGAAGAGCCAAACATCTGATTTAAATTGGAAACCAATGAAGAGGTCTGCAACTTTAAGCGGGGCTTAACTTTGGTAGATTGTTAATAAAGAAATGGAAGTTATTTCCTAGGCAAGTTAAAGAAAAATCGAATAATTCAAACATAGGTAAGAGAATAGGGAAACTTTCGTATCTGATGTATAGCAATGCGAAAGTGTAGTTTCTGTGTTTATCTCCAATATGAAGAAATATAGTATATTGTGGATAGGATTAGCTTTTTGTATATCCAATAGGTCTAGTAATGTGATACCAGTAATGAATTACAACTGAAATTACAGAGTTTATCTCTTGTTCTTTAAAATATTTAGAAGATGGAAAATTTGTTCTAATTTGGATCATAAAATATGGAATTGATTAAATCTTATCGGTTAGCAATAAAATTTTATTAGTATTAACTTAAAATTTTCCTAATACAATTCGCAGATTAACTAGCTTGACAATTATAATGCATGGAAAATTGGTTAACTTCAAGAGTTTATTTAAGAAGTATAAATTTACTTTAACTTTTTGAATTTTTAGGGTTTATTAAATTTTGTTTTGTCTTATAAAATATCAGGGTCGCCTTTATTGATTGTATTAATATTGCTTGATCAATCCGATATCAAAATTGTTAATTGTACACTTAATATTTTAACATGGAGTCGATCAATTGATTCATTAAAAGAAAATGTTTTTCGAATAGTTTTTTTAATCTTAATCATTATTTTACAATTAAGGTTAGTTTTAAACTAATAAAGCTTTTAACCATAGCATGCAATAGACTTTAACTTTATCGTAAATCTACTAGTTTTTAACTTCACAATCTTTGAGAATTGGTAGGAAAAGTTATCCTGTTAAAACAGTTTAAACTTTTTGTATACTAATTTTTTTGGGAAACGTTTCTTAAAATTACTTTAAAATTTAATTGCGCTGCGTAAGCTGAAGCTGGAAGCGTTTTGCATACTTAAAACATAAGAAATTTAATTCCAAAATTATTAAAAATAATTTTAATCATGCGTGAACTTACTTATGGAACTATACAAACTATTCATGCAATAGAAGCAAAATATTTTAACTAAATAAAAAAATTATAGTACTGGCAGCTGGGGTAACTACCATTATTTACAAATGTTATCGTAATAACTATATTGTTATTATTTTTTATTATTTTTTTTAAACAAAAAAATTGAGTTACCTTTTAATAAGATTTTAATAAATTCGGAGGACCCTGCGAGAAAATACCTCTATTGAGAGCCCATTGGTTAAAATAATAAAAAAGAATAATAAAAAAAATCTATCAAATAAATGTTAAGTTAATAAACCTAAAAATATAAAACTTATGTATTATATACTATTTATTCTAAATTATATTGGCGTGAGAGTTTATTCTCCAACTCTTAATTACTTAATTAAAACAACAGAAGGAGATAACGTAACCTTGCGCGTTTCTTTTATTCATTCTCAGGAGTGCTTTTACCGCAGCTTACCCTAAGGGGTTCGTCCTAGCTCTAGGGGCACTTCTTTTCCGCGCTTATCCTCAGCACTGTTCTTGGCTCAACATTAACCCATATAATCGTGGTTTGCCGAAAGAAACGG
>JABUQX010013840.1:30000-65506 GCA_015478945.1 Trachelipus rathkii
CTCGGGTGGACGGTAACTCAGCCGCCTAAAAATATTTCCGAGGAGAGCTGACTCCGAGATAAACCTTTTCCCCGAGTGACATGTTGGCCCTTCCAGACGAGAGGAGAGAGACCGTCCGCTCAGGCGGACGATGTCAATGACGCCTCTCGAACGCAGGCAAACCACAACACTCCACAACACATATTTTTGAAAGGAAGAGTAAGTGAAGAAATCAGGTTCGACGCAGGAAATCATTTGGTAAAGCCTATAGAATCCCGACGACGATGCGCTTACTGTGGGAAAAATACGAAACCAATTTGCTTTAGATGCAATGTTCCACTTCACGATGTGTTTTCAGAGATTCCATACAAATTATATATATATATATATATATATATATATATATATAAAGTATAGATATATATATATATATATATATATATATATATATATATATATATATATATATATATATATATATATATATATATATATATATATATAAATATATGTATAAATATAGTGTTATAAATAAGAATTTTATATTTTATTCATTACTTTGAGGAAAATAAAACAATTCCAAATAATGCACATGTTTTTCTTCCTTTTGAGTATTTTCATGAATAGTGGCCAATGTCCCAAAAATGGGACGGTCGTTTTTGGGTACAAGCCCTTGGAGAATTTTAATGAAATTAACCGAGCAGTCATCTAAGGCCTATAGAAGATAAGAACAAGTGTCATATCATTAAAAAAATAGCAGCCGAATTATGGCCGTTAATGGGTTAAGGACCTGTTACTCCAAAAGTATAACAGCTATTAAAAATCCGATAGACACTTGATCGTGGTAACACAAGCTAAACTCTTGTGTGTGTTCCCTTAAAACGCATTATCTTGTATGTGAGCACGAGCTTTCACACAATGTTTCGATGAACAAATAAACATACATAAGCCCGCATATATATATAGCAGGTATATATATATATATATATATATATATATATATATATATATATATAATATATATATATATATATATATATATATATATATATATATATATATATATATATATATATATATATATATATATATATATATATATATATAAATATAGTATAAAATATATAATATATATATATATATATATATATATATATATATATATATATATATATATATATATATATATATATATAATATATATATATATATATATATATATATAAAATCTTATTTACTCTTTTAATAAAACGTTTATAAATTCGGAGATCTTGCAACCATTACCTGCCCGGATCTTCTTGCATATGCTTTAAAATGCACAAACAAATTTAAAATGTACAAACGAATTTAGAATGCACTAACGAATGTTTAAATTGCACTTCCTAAATTGAGTTCGATATATGAAAATTTACGTACATGAATATTTACGAACATGAATGTGTATAAATATATATATATATATATATATATATATATATATATATATATAAAAATATATATATATATATATATATATATATATATATATATATATATATATATATATATATATACATATTTATATATATATATATATATATATATATATATATATATATATATATATATATATATATATATATATATATATATATATATATATATATAAGAGCATATATATATATATATATATTTATATATATATATATGATATATATATATATATATATACATATATATATACATATTATTATTATTATTGTTTATTTTTTTTTATTAGTTATATATATATATATTATTTTAGAAATTATGTGTGTTTTTTTTTTATATTATTATAAAAATATGTGTATGTATAAATATATATATATATATATATATATATATATATATATATATTATTATTATTATATATACATATATTTATATATATATATATATATATATATTATTATTATATATATATATATATATATATATTATATATATATATACATATTATTATTATATTATTATTATTATTACATATATTATATATATTATATATTACATATATATATTATATTTTTATTATTATTATTATATTATTATATATATATTATAGTTATTATTATTATATTGTTATACATATATACATATACATATATATATATATTACATATACATATTATTACATATTATTATTAAATTATTATTATTGGTTGTTGATATATTATTATTGTTAGCATACATATTATTATTATTGTTATATATATATATTATATTACATATTACATACATATTATATATATATATTATATATACATATCTATATATTATATTATATTATTACATATTATTATATTGAGTTATTGATATATATTACATTATTATATTACATATTATATACATATTATTATATTATTATTATATATATATATATATTATATATATATATTATTATTACATATATATATATATATATACATATACATAAATACATATACATATTATTATATATACATATATACATTACATACATACATACATATAGATATATATATATATATATATTATATATATATATATATATATATATATATATATATATATATATATATATATATATATATATATATATATATATATATATATGATCTTTTTTTTCTCTTTCTTTTCAAATAATTTACACAAACTTACAAACCAACTTAAATATATATATATATATATATATATATATATATATATATATATATATATATATACAGATCTATATATATATATATATATATATATATATATATATA
Source organism: Trachelipus rathkii (assembly GCA_015478945.1). Lineage (NCBI taxonomy): Eukaryota > Metazoa > Arthropoda > Malacostraca > Isopoda > Trachelipodidae > Trachelipus > Trachelipus rathkii. The sequence continues at coordinate 32,742 of JABUQX010013840.1, forward strand.
TATATATATATATATATATATATATATATATATATATATATATATATATATATATATATATATATATATATACATATATATATATATATATATATATATATATATATAGAAGAAGAAGAGATATATATATAAAAATATATATATATATATATATATATATATATATATATATATATATATATATATATATATATATATTTACAGATTACCACCACTCACGGGCTGGGCCCTTTTCAAGGAGGGGGCAGGAAATAAAATACCGGAAAGCCCACCCAAGCCCAAGCCTAACGCAAATCTCAGGTGTGCGCAGACATGGGTTTTAAAGAGAGAAGATTAAATACAGTAGGAAAAACAGAAGATGGCAAGGAGTTCCACAGAACAGAAGTGGCTGGAAAGAAGGTGGCACCACAACGAACGAGTCTGGGATTTTCGATGCTCACGCAAAATTCATGCGAGAGCATGGCACCCCTTGTATTGCGAGGGCGACGCAATGGAGGTGGAATGCGAGTGGCCAACCCCCCTGAGCATCTACCGTTGTAGTACCTATAGAAAAAAATATGGTGCCAAAGTCACGTAGCAGAGATAGAGGGTCAAGAGAGTTAGAAAGTAGGGGGACAGTTTATTAGTCTCTTAGCTTTGGACTCAACTCTATCCAACAGAAGGGTGGAGCCGGAGCCCCCCCAGATGTGAGAACAGTACTCCAAACAAGGGCGAATAAGGCCCTTATATAACTGGAGTAGCTGTGCAGAAGAAAAAAATTCCTGCAACCTGAACAGAACTCCCAGTTTCTTTGAGGCCACCTTAGCAACCGTTGTGATATGAGGTTTCCAAGATAATTTTTTGTTTATGTTCAGACCAAGAATGTTTATGTTGAGACTTTTGAGCAGTCGAAAGAGATGGGAAAGTTTAAAGGTGTTTTTGAGAGGGAGATGTAAAGAAGTTGAGTTTTCAAAGAGTTGAATTTCACAAGGTTGTGGCGGCCCCACCGGGAAATAGAATCAGAAAGCTGAAGACGAGAGGCAACTCTAGATGCAAAAGAGGGAGCAGATTTGAAATGAGTGGAAGAATGGAGAGTTGAGTCATCGGCATAAGAGTGAACAGAGTTAAAGTACAGCTGAGGAGATCGTTGATGAAAAGTAAGAACAAAGTTGAGATAAACAGAACCTTTGAGGAAACAATCTACAATTAACAGGAAGGGAGACAGTCGCTCCATCAACGAGTGCTGATATGGAGCGACCAGAGAGAAAACTTGACAAGAATAAGCAAAGAGAAGGAGGAAACCCAAGGGAAGGGAGCTTAGAGAGTAGCGACGCATGCCATACTCGATCAAAAGCCTTTTGATATATCGAGTGCCACAACCAAAGATTCCCATAGTCCCTAAGGGCAGAAGACCATAAATCAGTAAGATAGGAAAGTATGTCACCAGTTGACCTCGAGCTTCGAAAGCCATACTGATGATCTGAAAGAAGGGAATGAGACTCCAGATGATCCAAGAAATGAGAGTTAAGAAGAGTTTCAAAGATCTTAGATAGAATACAAGTGAGAGCTATAGGACGAAAGTTAGAAGGATCAGAGTGGCTGCCCTTTTTCGGGATTGGTTGGACATATGCGCGCTTCCAGCACTGAGGAAATGTACAAGTATTAAGGCATAGAGAGTAGAGTTGATCGAGGACGGGAACTGGAAGTTTCTGAAGTACACTCTCAGAACACGTAAGAGGGAATGCCATCTCGCTTACTAGCCTTTCCGACACATTCTCTAAGGTAGATCCCTGGTATCCCACACCCGATCATGCGTAATCACGGGAAGAGGCATAGGAAACCTGAGAGGAGGAGAAGCAGAAGGAGGAGAAGCAGGAGGAGGGATGCCGAAATCGTCCAGGGTAGAATTAGATGAAAAAAGGAGGCCGAAGAGATTAGCCTTTTCAGTAGGAGAGTTAGCTACAGAACCGTCAGAGCGAATAAGTGGAGGAAAGAAAGATTTACAAAAGTTATATATACATATATATACATATATTATAAATATTAAAAGAAAAAACGAAAGTTTTAAGTCGCAAAAACACTTTTTTCAAACGCTTGGACTTCGTACTGTTTACGATATGGTTTATTACAAACGCAAATACCCTCACTTTTTTTAAACTTTTGTCTCATTCATGGCACATATACTAAATATCGTGAACGCTTATATTGTACATAACCTTGGCACTTTTTATATAATAAAAACCCACATTATCATCAAAAAATAAGAAAATTATTAAAATAAAAATAAAATTTCTTAAAAACTATAATACATAGTAAAACATTTTACGGTGTACACCATTTACTTAAAATAAAGAAAACTTTATACACCAAATATTTTTTCGTTCTTTCTGTTCATTCATGAACTAAACATTTCTTTGTTGTGCACAACCTTTAGGACTGTTTCTCATATATGTTTAATACATTAAAAAAAAGAATGTTTTTCTTGAACATTTAAAACATTTTTTTGACGAATTATTTGCTACAGTAATTTTCTTACTTGTTTCATCTCTTGACCCAAAGAGATCATTTCCTTTTTTTTATAAACTAGAGGTTTTTTCGGTCTTAGTTGGTCTTAGGGAGGACGGCGTCGAAGTCGCTGAGGTTTCTTCTCGATGTATTTTGGAATTGGTCATAAATTGTTATATTAAATTTTTACTGTTATTTGCCTATAGACTGTATATAAAACTTTACTTTCGAACGGTGGAGCTTTCTCTGTAAAACTCCCTCTGTTCTGTAAGTTGTAGAAATTTGTGTTCTTCGAACAGATTGCTTGCTGACTGCTTTTTGCAACTTCTTTTATCTGTATCAGAAGATTTCTTCGGCTAGATTATCCTGGTTGCTAGGTTGCCAGATGTAGGGGGGTGCTTTTCTCTTCTGACTTGGAGCTTACCAACTTGACAATGGACGCTAATCTTCTTCTGCGGCTGACTCTCAGATTTAGAAATTAAACACCACTTTTGCAGGGATTTGAGGGAGACACTTTTGTCTCCCTTTTATTGCAGTTGAGGAGTTAGCCTCAAGGTTTACTCAAATAACTTAAAGGGCTTGTAATTCATACACAGTCTTTCTTTATATTGTATTCAGGCAAGATAACATGATATAGTCATATAACAAAATAGTAAATACAAAAGGACCAAATTCCATAACATCATATCATCTAACCTCGTCACTCTATACGAACGATTACATCATCACAACATACAGATGTAACCAAAAACCGAATACAAGAAAAAAACCTGGGGATCGAGAAATAATAATTAAGAAATACCCTAGCGATATTAAACAAATTAATAATAGTAGTTAAATTAAATACACATTACGTTTAACAAAATTATTATGGTGACAAAATATAGAGCAGATATATCCTCTTCCCATATAATAAATAATGAATATTTTTTATTATATGTGATAAAAATATATTTGTCTTTGGAATGAAACAATTCCAAAGACAAATATATCTTTATTAAATATGCATTAAAATTCTAGTATGACTATTGACCAGTATTACATTAAGGGTAATTTAATAATTGTAAAAGATACATGAAAATTTATTAATTACCTCTAGCATGGGGATTTTACCCCATGGTAGCACAAATGTGCTTCCTCTCTCTTTCTGTACAAAAAAAATCTCTGTAAAAAAGATGGCTAATTAAAAACTCCGGTATATACAATAAAAACATATATATATATATATATATATATATATATATATATATATATATATATATATATATATATATATATATATATATATATATATATATATATATATATATATATATATATATATTATATATAATAATATATTATATATTATATATTATATAGTATATAGTTATACATTCAGGACATACACGTATATCAATATATATATATATATAGTATAATATATATATGATATATATTATATATATATATATATATATATATTAATAATATAATAATATATATATATATATATATATATATATATATATATTTCACAAGTAACATAAACTTTATTCCTATTCTTAAGCATTCTCTTTCATACAAACTAGCATCCTACTTTTGTCACAAGCGGACCCCCAACCAGCTCAGTTCAAAGCTTAAGATATAATGAAATTACTTCGTTCTCTGGTTTGGTTCGCAAGCTTGATGTTTTGGTCAAACTTGTTGTTTTGATTTTATAAAAGCTTGCAACATTTGCAGGTGGGAAAGAGAGGATATAACAATTCAATTCAGAAAGGAAGATTTAGGGCAGATTGAACCTTATAGAAAAAAGGAGTTTAGGGTAGTGGTTCAATTTTAGATAGAAGTTGTTTACCAAGACGGAAATATTTTTCTGTTCGAGTCATAGTATAGACCGTGAGAAGGTACCAAAGAGGCGAGGTGTTGAAACATGTAATCGCCTATGGCGTTAACAAGGAGGAATGCTACAACATGTTGATTTTAAGATTGTTCTTGCACAAGAACTGTTTTTATTACGATAAAGGACCCCCTTTTTCTAGAGGATCTTTATCTCAAAGATTTATTAAAATCAACATACGTTGCATTATTTTCAAAAAATTTGACATCCGAAGAGACTGGAAAAATGTAAGGTTTGGAAGAGCCAAACATCTGATTTAAATTGGAAACCAAAAAAGAGGTCTACAACTTTAATAAAGAAATGGAAGTTATTTCCTAGGCAAGTTAAAGAAAAATCGAATAATTCAAACATGGGTAAGAGAATAGGGAAACTTTCGTATCTGATGTATAGCAATGCGAGAGTGTAGTTTCTGTGTTTATCTCCAATATGAGGAAATGCAATTATATTGGGGATAAGTTTGATTTTATTGTATATCCAATAGGTCTAGTACGTGATACCAGTAATGAATTACAATCCGAAATTACAGAGTTTATCTCTTGTTCTTTAAAAAATATTTCTAGGTTCTGGAAAAATTTGTTCGAATTTAGATTTCCGCTATTATAAATTTTGATTAAATCTTTTCGGTAAGATAATTACATTAGTATTAACTTAAAATTTTCCTAATACAATTTTCGCAGATTAACTAGCTTGACAATTATAATGCATGGAAAATTGGTTAACTTCAAGAGTTTATTTAAGAAGTATAAATTTACTTTAACTTTTCGATTTTTTTAGGGTTTATTAAATTTTGTTTTGTCTTATAAAATATCAGGTCGCCTTTTATTGATTGTAATAATATTGCTTGATCAATCCGATATCAAAATTGTTAATTGTACACTTAATATTTTAACATGGAGTCGATCAATTGATTCATTAAAAGAAAAATGTTTTTTGTTGGTTAGTTTTACTCTTAATCATTATTTTACAATTAAGGTTAGTTTCAAACTAATAAAGCTTTTAACCATAGCATGCAATTAATTTCTAACTTATCGTAAATCTACTAGTTTTAACTACAATCTTATAATTAGTAGGAAAAGTTATCCTGTTAAAACAGCTTTAAACTTTTTGTATACTAATTTTTTGGGAAACGTTTCTTAAAATTACTTAAAATTTAATTGCTGCGTAAGCTGAAGCTGGAAGCGTTTCTTAAAGTACTTAAAACATAAGAAATTTTAATTCCAAAATTATTAAAAAATAATTTTAATCATGCACTTATGGAACTATACAAACTATTCATGCAATAGAAGCAAATATTTTAACTAAATAAAAAAAAATTATAGTACAGGTGTTAGTAACTACCATTATTTACAAATGTTATCGTAATAACTGATTGTTATTATTTTTTATTATTTTTTTTAAACAAAAAAGTTTTTGAGTTTTTTTGTTTTTAATAAGATTTTAATAAATCGGGGGCCCTGGGGCGAGAAAATATTCCTCTATTGAGAACCCATTGGTTAAAATAATAAAAAAGAATAATAAAAAAAATCTATCAAATAAATGTTAGGTTAATAAACCTAAAAATATAAAACTTATGTATTATATCTAAATTATATTGGCGTGAGAGTTTATTCTCCAACTCTTAATTACTTAATTAAAACAACAGAAGGAGATAACGTAACCTTGCGCGTTTCTTTCTATTCATTCTCAGGAGTGCTTTACCGCAGCTTAATTCCCAAGGGGTCTGTCCTAGCTCTAGGGGCACTTTCCCGCGCTTATCCCTAGCACTGTTCTGGCTCAACCCAAACCCATATAATCGTGGTTTGCCGAAAGAAACGGTTTGGTAAATGCTTTCTTAAGCATAGCTGTATCTCAACTTAATCGACTAGAGGACTCACTGAGCCAACTGGTAGCTTAAAAAACGAACTAAAATAAAACAAACCGGTTTCTTAATCCAAGCTAGAACTCTTTAAACTCGTTCAGAGTAAAAGAATATAAAACTTAATCAAAAATTCTAAAAAGAATTGTAAACATAAAAAAAAGAATATATGTTCAAACAAAACATGTCTTTGCATCTATCTGATGCTTGAACAGTTTAAAAGCAAAAAAAACAATATGGGGTATCCATTAAAGTGAGATCTAGGAGACGACTCCATTACCTATCGTGGGTTCCATATCGATCCTAAGGCGATCTACAGCTTTAAATTTGGATACAGCAATTATATCCATACTCCGACACTACCTGTCTCTACTTTCAACAACTAAAAGTGGATTCAGCATTTATTGCTAATCCGGAAACTTGATGGGAGAGCTGATTGGTAAGTCAATCACTTCTCTACTTCTTCTTAATAGAGTGCGCTTTCGGACTCTATCCTTGGCTGTAGGAACTATCTGATATAAGAATAGTTCCCTGTGTGCTTGTTAAACATTTCCATAGAGTGCTATGTTGGACTCTATATTATTTACTATGGGAGCTATCTGATGCAGAAGTAGGTCCCTTTTTGCTCTATATTCTCCTCCATACGTTTCTTCTCACTCTGCTTTCTAGGAACACTTGCGTTCCGATTTTTCTGGGAGTGTTTTGTTCACTGCGAACTATGTTTTCTACAAACTTATTTTGAAAGGAACGTACTTGTGAAGGTCCTCTGAAAAGAATGGGGACTCCTTGCCCTTCTTATCTAATAAGAACTTATCTCTTCTTTGTCAGAACTATAAACCTTCATTCATCTTTCTCACAGAGATTATTTTTCTGTGATTTCACTGCCCTAAATACCTGGGACTTTTAATGACTAAATACTAATTTTACTGTCTATGTACACTAAACCTAATAGTGAGGGCTTGTTCTCCTCCTTTCGGTTCTATTATGTCGGAAAGTATTAATTTACCTTCCTTTTCTGGTCCAAATCTGAGTTCTACTGTGACTTTCTATTCTTATCTAAACTCATAACTACAACCTTTGTAATTACTCTTACCATCAGCCATTTTCTGACTAAAGATAAGCATTCGTATCCATCCTTTTTTATTATTACGGAGAGTGTCCAATTCTCTTTATAATAAATATCTACTGGGCTTTAAGTCTAAGAGCTACTTTAAATCTGGAGCAAATGGAAAACATTTCTAGAAAACTCTGGTAACTACTTGTTGCCAACAAAAAAAAAAAATAAATAAATATGAATTGAAAGGAATCTTGCGTTGACTTTTCCAAAAAGAATATTTCTAACTATAAGATGTCCACTCCTTAATAGAAACATCTCAACCTGAAATTGTCATCCTACGATTCAACACTTCAATTCGAATAGATGAGGATGAGGTGCTACGTTAACCTATCCCTGTTTGGTCTGTAAAACTTCTAATCCACTTATTTGAGGTAAAGAATGTAAGCTACTCTGGTAAAAATTCCCTTTCAATCTTGTCTTCCGATTAAAAGTTCCTAAAGTAGTTTCTAGAATTCAACAAGGGCCAACCGGTTTATTCCCTTCTTAATCCTGTCCTAGGATTCTAAAGTTCCTGGTATAGCCTTGAATTCTTAAAGGAAGAGAATATTCCTTGTGCTTTACTCAATGGACTTCTGTTATTCCTCTTTTAGAATCTCTTATGAGCATATGATCTATACTCTTTCAATTCTATTTACAATTTAAGACCTCTTCAGTGGGGTCCACTGGGATCTTATAAAGTGAATCAAATAGAACAAAGATAACCGGCTCTCTTCAAAAGAAACAAAAATAACGGATTGTATACCATTAAAACAAAAATATAAACGATTGCATTTTTCTGAGTTCCTAGAGTTAAATCGAAGTTGGGCAGTAAACTGATATAAACTGCTTCTATAATTCAACTTTTCTCCCCTTTTCAAACTTAAACAAAACAATTGATTTGTCTGCTAACTTGCAACTCTCAGTACTTAACAAAGAAAACTAAAGGTTTCAGGTCTTCCACATTTACGGGGTGCCCCATAGAATCCTCCCTCTGCTCCTCTAAACCCCATATCTCCACGACTTTCATTGTTCCTGCTGTTTTATACCCATGTATTTCCCTGATTTTATTCTTGAGTTTCCATTGTTTATACCCCCAAAAAGAACAGTTAAAATAGCATCAATTCTATTTACGCCAAGCCTAACTTTCACAATTACTTCCGCTAAAACACGCAGTCGAATTCCGGTCATAACAGCAAAAAAGAATTATCTATTTGGTAGGCACGCCTCAAATTTATCTACAATCAAATTGCACATTTTAGATAGAACTCCGGTTGAATTTAAATCCGGCTAAATACCTGACTTGTGTTGTATACATGGATTCTAATCTTATCAACACTCAGAGGTTGTCTTAATCGCAAATAAAGTCGATTCCTTATTAGCATTAATAATCTGTTACTTTTTATTACCCTGGTAGTAGTTGTCTGATTATTTTGCAATTCATATATAATAAATACTTTTCTCCTCACTCGGAAAAGTCAATATCGTAATTACTCAAGGTATTCTAGATGCTCAAAACTGTACCAAATCTATGAAAACAAAAATGCTAAAGCTATCAAAGTATAAACCCAATCGTTAAATCTCAATGTTCATTTCAAACGAAGTACTCAAAGATGAAGTACAAAAACTATTCAAATTATACATCCAGCTATTAAATACTATTGTTGGTTGAATTTAAATGCTAAGGCTATTAATTCTATGAAACTAATCAATTATTTAAATCTGTTGAGAGTTCATGCAAAATTATTAAAATCAGATGACTGGTCTTTCTATTTTATTTATTAAACCTCAATTAATCTATAAATATTTAATTATAACTAATCGTTACCATAACCCTACTCAATTGTCAATCAAATTTACTTCTATGAACCATAACCAAACCTGATCCATGTCCAATTAAGTTTCACTTAACCGTTTCACTCAAATAAAATGGTACAATCCGTAAAACCACTCGTGAAACCTATCTCCGAAATTATTAATCAAAAGTAAACGTTAAAACTCCAAACAAGATCGTAATAAACCAAATAATAACTATCTATTTCAAAGTTGAAGCAAAACCCTTATTTCAGTTACTCAACTGTTCAATATTCAACGTCAGTAAATTAATTCTAAAGTTAAAAGTCAAAAGCATGAGGTCCATATGAAGATCTGTTCAAGTCAACAACTGAAAGTCGAATTAGTTTAAGTTAAATTTATTTTAAAGTCAAATCAAAAAATCTATTAACAAAAACAATGGCTAAAATTCAAGTTCCAATAAACTCGCTCTTTTTTACTAAAGGCAAATATCGTAAATATTGTCGAAGTCCAAATGACAAGTCCTATTTGTTCAACTACAGGGTAATAGTATTGTTAAAAGATATTTCGAAGTCAAGATGAAGCCGTGTATCTAAACAGAAATTATTACTTGTAATTATTTAAAGTTTCGGACTCACAGTTCCAACCCTATAAAAAGTTCAAGTCAAAGTGATTAACTAATCATATAAATCTAAACAAATAACATAGACAGATAAAATATATTTCTGATATATTCGCATCATATAGTTCTGATATAAGTGTACTAATTATTTTGAACATTGCGCACTATTAAATTCCGAAATCTGAATGTCGATCTATTTCGAAAAGTCAATGTATTAAGTTATATCCAAATTCGTATATTAGCTTCTGTTCCAATTAATATACTAAGTCACTCTCAATCAGTATACCAAGTTAGTTTCAAGTCAGTATACTAAATTATGTTCAAAGTCAGAATGTTAAATCATCTTTAAAGTCAAAATACTAAGTTATTGTTCAAAGTCAGAGTGCTAAGTTACTTTCAAAATCAAAATACTAATTTACTTTCAAAATCAAAATGCTAATTTATTTCTAAAATCAGCACCAAGTTCTTTTCCGGTCGAAATCTAACTTATTTCTGAAATTCAGTACACTAAGTCGTTTCTGAAATTCAGCACAAAAAGTCACATCTAAAAATACTATTTCTGAAACTCAGCATCTAAAATTATTTCTAAGACTCAATGCACCAAAATATTTCTGAAACTCCGTGCACCGAAATATTTCCAAAATTGTTCTAAGTCAAAACCACAGATAAAATGGTAGTAAACTATTTCTGAACTTTGCTAAATCGAACTAATAACCAAAAATGTGGTAAACTATTTCTCCAGCAACCACGGTTACCACTCAATATAATTTCAAATTTTCATACTTTAAAAGCTTATATCGAAAATCTAATAATTATATATAACTGTATAAAAACCTCACAGTCACCTATATCCTCATCAAATATGTGAAATTTCTTTATAAAAACAAATTGCTTAATAAAAGAAATTCTGTATTACTAATTTATTAAAAAAAAACTCAAAGTAAAAACGTAATATATTTACAATCTCAATATTAAATAGCAATGTTTAACCATGTAAAAAGAATTTCAAACTCCAACGTAATAACAAGGAATTCAAAAATATAAACTATAGGTTATACCTACAATAAGAATCTCGAGTCTCTCAAATTGTTGAAAATAAATGCAAAGCTTATTAACTTACTAACAGGTCAAAAGTTTATCTCAATAACGCTACTCGCTGTTAAATTGTAACGCTTAAGCGTTGTTCTACTAAATCAGCAGGTTTCGATGTTCAAAACATATCATATGATGTGACTTCATGAGTACACTTACATTAATAACCACATGTAAGTTACCACTTTAGTCTAACTGCCACAATTTATAATAATTTTGTACAAACAAAATATATTTTTCGAACATTTTTCATATTGTTACCGTTAAATAGGAAGAACGGTTTAAATTTATATATTATTTTAAAAGCAACTTTTAAAAACAAAATTTAAAATTTTTTATATTTAAATATCTCACAATCAAAGAACTTTATTATTACAGACTTAAACAAACAAACTATCAAAAAATGAGACCTAAGCAAAAAGTCAAGTTCTCAGTATGAGATCCAAAATAAGAGTGAGCTCCTGTAGCTCTGTCAAATCAACCATGCTTCGCTTTTTGTGGTGGATTGGTGTGTGATGTGTGTGGGGTGTGTGTGTTTTGTGGGTGTTGTGGTTGGGTTTTGTGGGGGTTTCCATCACCGACTTGCCAAATATCTGCATTTTTAATTTCAGCGAAATTTAGTTTATTCTGATTTTTCCATTCTCGGCAAACTGAGTCGAGAAAAAATATTTTGGATTATTAATCATGATAAAAATTTGCTTTTATTATTCCTATCAATTGCTATTTCTATTATAAATTTTTATTTCCTTTTCTAATTTTATTGGCGTCTCTTTTCTAGCTCTGTGGAGATCAATCTGGTACTTGAGTACGTATAATTACACAAAACGATACAGCGTCAAGACTCGCACATATGCCATACTTGTTTACATTTATTGTTACATCAAAATTTTCTTTGTTTACTACTATGCGTACACACACATACACACAAATTCACACACACACACACACATTGACACAACGATGACATCACATTACTATATAATATTATTATATAATATTATATATATAAATATATAATATATTATATATATATATATATAATATATATATATATATACTATATATATATTATATACTATAAAATATTATATATAATTTTACTAATTTTTCATATTTCCTAGCTGCCTTTCTTACTTAGTTTCTTTTAAGCAATATCTCAATGGGCCCTCTACTTAATCTAGTTTGAACGTTTAATCTTTTTATTTACATACTTGCTAGTTCTCTGCCATCAGCCTCAACCTACAATTATTAATCTTTTTCTCTCTTTCAATTGTAAATCTTACTTTCCTATTCACATTAACAAAACATTTTTTACTTTACTGAATCCACAATTTTACTATTGTCATAGGGCCCTACCATACGTCCAATTGAGTGAGCAACTCCATGCATTCGCTCACTCACGCTAGACGCATTTACTTGTTCTTGTGCATCAATAGGGCAGGCTTGCAACCAATTTTTACTCGACCAATCTTTATATTTTTGACTCAGATCCAGGAAAAGCCATTTCTGCTAAACCTTGCAATCTCAATGCATAAAGTGGTATTGTTTCATGAGGGAGTATTTTGCCTCATTGAAATTCTTTAGGTGAGTCTTCACCTTCCTTCTTAACCCTAGAACACATATCTTTAAAACATTTCATTAACGGTTTTCTTATGTCCACATTACACATTTTAAGAAATTTTATTAAATAATTATTAGTCATTTTTTTTGCTTTTTAATTCAAAAATTATATTTTCTTCATTTTCCTATTCATTTTTGCTTTTACATAATGAATACGTAGAATTCTTGGGACCAATTTTAAACTATTAGAAAGTATCATAATTGTATTTTTTTATAAAAAAATTATTTCCTGTCTGACAGACATAAGTAATGTGGATGGTCAGGGTAATTATTCCGCAACCATTCGTTTAGTGGGCTTTATTCTTGTATAACAGCGTTATTTTTCATTTAATAGCGTCATACACTTTTCTTAATATCACATCGCAGTACATTCTAGTGTGTCGCCACGCCTCAGCTGTGCTGTCTGGGGTACGTTATTGAGCATATTCCTGCGTAATTCGTTTGTTAAAATTGTGGAACGGTTTTCTCCGTTCTCCAATGAGTATTGACCCCAGGAATCATCTGTTTTAGACATTAGGGGTATTCTTGCTTCCGAGTATTCAACTACTTTAGTCAAGGGCCATTATCATTTTCTTGATTCTGGACGATTAGATAGCTTTTTAAACCAATCTCTGTCTGAGAATTGGGAATGGAAGTACTTCTGCGAAGAAACGTGAGGTGGCTGCCTTTAGAACATAGTAGGAGCTCGAATTGTCTCTGATGCTGAACCATTTTTCTGGTGTGGCAAATTGAGATTCAGGTATTCTCTGATTAGGCTAGTCCATCCCGATCCATCAGATCAAGTAGATTTGGAACTATTGTTGAGGTCTAATTGCTCTCTATTAATCGCATTTCGGGCATGGTAAACTGGTGCGGAAGTACTGTTTATTCCGCCTTACCATCTGTGTATCAGACACTCAGAAGTGGGATTTCTTATCCATTAAGCTCTGCTCTAGAGCGTTAAGATCTTGTTTCTAAATTTGGCGGCACTTGATCCAATTCTCCCCTCTTTGGTATCGGGGGTGTATGCGTAAATGTTAAATTGTTCTCCTCCGTCATTATTCAAAACAACAACAAAACAAGAAACAACAACCAATCATTACAACTACAACAACTTCAACAAACAAATAAAAATAAGGCAAGGGAGAGGTGTACTCACGGGTCAGGTCAGTATCAGCAACTACGCGCTAAGCCAATTAGGGGATATCTTGGGGTAATCGTGTATTGTGTTTGAAGAAGATGCATCATGTGACTGATAGAGTTAGGAGATTAGGTGCAATGGGTACAAAATATGAAAGTGTAATTTTTGCACAGTAAACGCTTTCCCTAAATAAAGGCCTAATATACACCAAACATTTGTATTTGCTAAAATACTACGTCTCGATCACTTGGCAATCCTTCAAACAGCTGGGCAAAATAGAGAACGACCAATGACAAAGTTAAGCAAAATGATGGTGAGATTGCCATGCCATTCATCATTCGAAGCAGTAATATGCAAAGGGGAAACAAGTTTAAAAGGGTAAGAAGCAGAGGATGGAATAAAAACACGAAAAGGTAAATTCGTTACCTATAGAGTATAACACACCTAGTTTAGTCTTAATTTTTACCTCTCACTTACATCTCTTCACAGACCACTCAAATAGCGCCCAGAACAAGAACAGCACACAGGCAATAAGAAATTGTTTCTAAATACTTGAAAGAAATTGCATATAAATATAATAATTTATATACTATAGATATTAACAAGCCACACTGCGCCTTACGAGAGGTACGAAAAAAAGTGATTACTCAATCGACTGCCGAAGAGGGGAGGAAAGGTTATTAAGTGTTGTATTGAAACATAAAATAGGAAATACTCCTAATTAGAAGACAAAATTGTCATGTCTACACAGCCTTCATATATGTTCATCCTAACAGTTAAAGAATCCAAAGATCCTCAAGCACCCAGGAAGGGGTTAACAATGAGTAAAGTTATGGTGTAATTGTTAAAAAAAACAAAGAGAGAGAGTAGAATGGTTCTATCATTGTTAGGGATATTAAGGCTAAATGATGGGTTTTAGTGATGTCCACAAGGCCCCAGTGTAAGAAAGGGACAGGGTATCCACATGCACCAACTGAAGACTATAAAAAAACAAAAGAGGTAGGTATATTTAAAGGGTCTTATATATTTATTTTATTTTATGAAATGTTGTACACATACACATACATAATAATATTTAATAAAAAAAATACAATTATGGAAATATAAATACAATTACAATTGGTACCAATAAAAAAAACTAAACCTAATTAAGTACTAAATAAATAAATGAAATATAGACATAAATATAAGAAAATAATAATAATAGTAAGTAAATAAATTGAATGAACAATGATGCAAAAAAAACAACAATAATAATAATAAATAAATATTAGAAAAAAAAATCTCAAAAGTATATATATATAGTAAATTGATTAATTTAGTCCATGTAACACAATTCAGGGGTGTTAAAATATAAACTTAAGATCTACTAATTTAGCACAGAAGTTAAATAATAGTTTCACAAAGTTTGTGGTTCCAAACAATGTTTTTGGCTCTATTAAGCAACCACTTGGAGTGTCACTATTAACTAGTTTTATGTCACCCTGAAGTTTATATCACAGAATAACTCATATCCCCAAACTCACTCAACAGGTTTTAAATGACTATGTAATAACACATATAAATAACCTACTCTATGAGTGGGAATTTGTCACTTATAATTTAGTATAGATAGTACAAATGGCTAATGACCAATTAATTAATAAGTGATACACAGTTTTCGTATAATATCTCTCAAGTAATGATGAAGTCAATAATAAAGGTGCTTGCTTTGGTCTAACCAAACAAATAGTTCTTTCTGGTAGAAAACTTAGGAAAAAAAAATGTAAGTTCTTAAGGTTTAAGGGTAATGTAGTCAAAATTAAATTCTATAACCTGCAATCCAAACAGGCTCCACAACCTGAATCATGTAGGTGTTCCGGTGTATAAAGGTAAGTTGATAGGGTCCCCAACCTAGAACCTTAAAGAAATATAAGTAGTTTTAAAAATATTAGTCTAATACAAGTGTTTATATATATATATATATATATCCGTACACGGGTTATTGGATATCGAGGTATACTTGGAAACTTTGACCAATGCTACAACATTTTGTTGATGAACTCTCAAAGCTATTTGGAGTTAGAAAGGTGGTTTATGCTCATTTTGGTTCGTCAACATATGCATGCTCTTTTAGATGTATACTGACTGTAAAACACAAACATTTCTATCATGTTTTACATGCAGAATGTGTAGTTTCTTCTTTTTTCTATTTTTCACACCCCTGAAAAATATTACCCCGTTTTTGTGGGTCAGAGGAATATCTGACCTCCAATTTTGCATGTAGGATAAGGGTCAATAAGGTATTTTTTTTCCATAATTGAAAAAAAATTTTTAAAAAAATTAGAATTTTTTGAAAGTTTTTTTTAAGCATCGGGCAATCTGTGGCAACACATTCAGGTGGGTAACTTGGAACAACACGCTCATGATTTAAAATGCCATTATCTACTAATTATTTTCTCTTTTTGAGACTATTTAATAGATTTTAAACAAACTTATCATTAAATAAAAATAGGAAATGCCCATAGAAGAATGAAATTTGGAGATTGCATAGAGGAGGAAGAAGTAAAGGAGGCGTGCGGATTTGGGAGCCTGCCCGTGCTCGGTCGAGTTAGTAATATTGTTGTACTAATACAATATTGGGTGTCCTTCATATATGTTATCCAGCGCACTAGAACTCGAATATGAGGATTTTATTTTCGTAAAGGGGTGTCCTGTGGACCCCCGGAGGGGGTCCTCCGAAGAAAACACCTAGTGCATAGGATATAATGACGTTAGAGAGCTCGTATCCTCTCACAATTTGGTTATAGTCCCCTTTCGCCTATGGCGTAACCGTGTCGTTAAACGGCTGGGTGCAGCCATAAGATAGGAATGCTGTAGAAGGATGAAATTTTGGTAAGAGTACATCAGAACAAGGAGAAGAGGAGCTGAGTCAGAGGAGAAAGGAATTGCAACAGCAAGTAAAGTATTAATTTAAGTTAATTTAAATTTAAAATAAATACTCTAGAAATTAGTTTTAAGATAAATTTTGAGATGGTTACTTTTCTTTTGTCAGAATTTGACTTGATAATGGCCTCTCCTGATGATTTGTGCGAACACACCCGTTCAATTAATCCATCATCAGGTTCTACACCTTACACACACTTACGAGCTCCTGAATGAAGATAAATAACAGCAGGAATGGGCCAAATAACTAGCAGGTAATGCTAGACCAAGATTAGGGCGTATTTTTCAATTTATCATTCTAACCATTTTATATAATTGGCATCATAAAATATTTGAATCTACAAAAACTTGTTAAACAAGTTCGCCGGCGTGTTACGGTATATTGTATATATATTTATTTTATTGTCTATTAAATACGTTCTTCAAACCACTGAGATTCTATATAAGATTCATGAGGACAAAATAAAAGGATTTCCAAACAATAACTACAAAACGCAATCCTACTAATAACTAAATAACAACAGTTACGTCGCCTCCTTATACACACTCGTTAAGGTTAACATCTTCGTGGAACAAGGCTGATCCCACAAACGCAACAGTAAAATTGTGAGTACGAGTACAAGTGTGAATGAATCCACTCAGCCTAGTAATTAACTATAAGAAAGTCTAAAAATACGACCTTTTTCTTTCTTCACCATCAAAATGTTAGGTTTTTACTGTTGGGGTAAAATGAGTCACTATATTTCTCATCTACAAAAGCATAAGATTCAAGCAAGCATAAAAGTTGTATTAATCTTCAAGGGTGTTTCCCTTCACTCAATTCTCAAATTGATATCATTGGTAAGATGCTGAAAAGAAAACAAAACAAAACACATTAAAAATAAAGAGACATTTCTAAAACAACAAAACCTCAAATTAAAACTTCTAAATATATAGTATATATATATAGATATTATATATTAGTATATATATATATATATATAAATAATATATACTATAATATATATATATATATATATATCTAGTATATATATATATATAGTATAATTATATATATATATAGTATAATATACTATATAATTATTATATATATATATATATATACTATATATATCTATATACTATAAATTTTATATAATCTATATTATATATATATATATTGCTGGAATGCTGGTCCAATTTCAAACTGGCTTCTAAGCCAGTGAGTAGTTAAAGAATAAATGACTGTTTTGAAATATTTAAGCTGCATGCTATCTGTAGTAAACTGAGTGATCTGATCAGCATAGATAACTTCTCGATACTGCTAACTTCTCAATTTACTGTATAAGTTGGTGAAACATCATCTCTCTACAAAAAAATATTTTTTACTAGAGAATAGAGATAGTTTTGGTGAAGCTGGCAATAAGGTTTATGAGTTCCTGCTCTTTTCAGTCATTGTGATGGCGATTTCTTCATTTGCAATAAAATTTATTATTTTCTAAAGAATTGCTTTGGTGATTTGGGGTCATTGATAATGGGCAAAGTTTTTGGGGAAAGCAATTTTTCCTCAAAGATCACTTGTTTCAACAGCTTCGAAATTCGTTATTTTGGGGGTCTAAGTGTTCTAGAAAATACGTATTCTCCTTTATTTCATCCAAGGCTGTGGAGCTGATGTGAATTCCCTTCGTGATGATCTTTCCATATGTTTATGATGGCGTTGTATTAAATGTTTTTGGTGAACTACGTAGTTATATTTTTTTTGTTTCATATTTTACAGTACTGTAGGTTTCTGTGGTGGTCGCATAAAAAACTCTTTTACGATATGCGCATTTTTACAAACAATTTTTGTGAGGTTATTATTATGAAAATCTGCAATCAATTAATGAATTAAATCTTTCCAAAATCTGTTTATAATATCTAGATAATATATATATATATATTAATATTATACTATAATATAAATATATGATATAAATAAGTATATATATATAACTATTATATATAGTTATATTATATTATTATATTATATATATTATATACTATAATATATATATAGTGATAATTATATATATATATATATAGATTATATATATATATATATTAATATATATATATAGTACTATATAGTATATATAATTATATTTTTTGTGAAAAAAATGTTTTTTTTACTTTGATTTTTTTTTTTTAAAAAAACACGGTTTTTTTTAAAAACAAATGTTTTTTTGTTTTTTTAAAGATTAACCTCTTTTTATGGTATCATTAAGGAGATGTTTTAAAATATCAGTAGTACCAATACCTCCTTCCTAGGCCCTAAAATATTGACTATAATACAGATTTTATCTATACCAGGTGGTCATATATATATAATATATATATACTATATATATATATATATATTATATTATATATATATATTCTATATATTATATATATATATATATTATTATATTATATATAAAGTGACCTGGTCTAAAAGTAACCACTGGCTTATACTTAAACACTTCACCCTCCCTTCAAGTTGCCTAAGTTTTTATAAATAAAATATTAGGAGAAAGAGGTAAATAAATGAAGGGGAAAGTTACCTTCATTTGTTATTTTGATTAGAACTGCTCTCTAATGACTGTTTGTTTGGAGAACGATAGTATGAACGCAATGCAAGCATGCAAGCGTTCTCAGCCACTCCAAGGTAAAAGGCGGACTTTGTGGTTGCTTCATGATACGTGTATTTTGGGTGTGAGTCAAGCAAGAGTTTATTATATTCGTATATTATAGTAACATTAGAAGGTGATAAAAAGGGATAACAGGGATAGCCTTTATTACAAAGAAGTGATATATTTTTTCAGTAATAGAGCCTTTTTAACCATAATATTACAGAGGATTTGTTTTTATACAGAGTTTTTTCTTGGAGATTGTTCAACAAATCAAGAACAATCAAACTCAACATATACATAAGAAATACCTCACGAGTTTGTATTTTAACTTATACATGAAGATTATGATATGTTGTTCCTAAAGCAAGGGAACAATTTGGATTCGAATACATTAAGAAATACCTTATTGATAAGAAACTATATTTTTATTGTTATTAGGATTTGATTTGATACTGCAAATCGTACACTTGTAATATTTATTTAAAAGCTTACTTACATTCAGAGTATGGGTTGCTCGTCCCATAAATTAGGAGTTAACTTTGTTGGTCTCAATACAGCTAGCGAGTATTGATTATCTTGATTCAAAAGCACAAAAACCAGGCAAAAGCACATGACAAAAGCAAAAGCAAAATGTATGGTCTGAAGGTTTAAGCCAAGGGATTAAGGCGAAGGATTTAAATCGAAGAAAAGAAACCGGATATAAAAAGCCGGATATAAAAAGCTGGATATAAAAAGCCGGATATAAAAAGCCCTATTAAAAATAATCGAGAATTAGCTTCATGATATTCATTAATTATAATAATTATTTATAACCTATTTATTGATTTATGATTACTTTCATATGGTTTTTAAGAGAAGAGATTAAGTTTTCTTACCCTATCATTAATAATGTCGGGAAGAGGCTTTTCTTTTACTGAAAGAATGGGAACCTTTCACAAATTCACAAATAGACTGTAGTATGAGGAAATAACTGTAAATAATTTGGATTTATAAGCTAAGTTAATTTAATTGGCTATTTGTATATAATTAAAATTATTAAGTTTAAATTATATTTTATTAAATTTGTTTGTTTATAAACTTGTAGTACTGACCTGCATAAACTTCAGTTTCCGCATACAGGTCTTGGTACTTTTTGTTAGTTGTTAGAGCCGTCTTTGTTTAGAATATTAATCGGCTTCACTTTAATTATTTATACAAAACTCTTGGTTTTGTTGGACTTTGCTTTTAATAATAACAATTAATACTTAAATATGTATATACTAAAAAGAGAAAGAATATATATTTATAGATATAAATTAATGGGCAACATTTGGAACAAAGTGAGCATAATAATAATTTAATAATAAACTCTCCTTAAAATTAAACACAACTTTTTATGATTCCAATTTATGGAATAATATTTCTTTAATTAAAGAAAATCATCACTCGTCAAACTTAAATCTAGGTCACCTCTATACTCTCCCCCACTAAGCCTAAAACCCCCTCTTTAATTTCGACGTCATTTAGAATACGGAGCTTTAGGACAATGGAAGGTACAGAGTTGTGACAATAACTATGATAATAACAAATTCCATTTTGGATTATGTTTACATTATTAAATCTAAATCTAATCTGAATTATATAAATAAGTATTTTATATGCATTACGCATTGAAATTCCGCAACAAAGGAATTTATATATTACAAAGTTACTTTACCATCAATTTGGTTTGGGGAAAGATACTATGTCATTAAAAGTATTAAACTCTTCTTCAAGCATCTTTTCCCAATGTTGTTTTAGTGAGTTTTGTGTCTCCTCAGATATTCTCGTTGGAGGCATATTACCCAACGTCCACCGTATTCCCGATCTTATCTTGCCAAGAAGGTTATTATTTATTACAGGTTCTACAAAAGAACTCTTAGATACATTAGACTGGGGAAATTGAGGAACTGAGGAAGAATTGGCATTAGAAGAATAAGTTGTGGGATACTGTGGACCTTGGTTTGGTGTATAGTTTTGGTTAGAACAGGAAGAAATTTGTGATTGGGCAACTGGAGCAAAAGGAGAATGTTGCTCTTGTCCAGGATATTGACATTGATCATACATATAATTTGAAGAATAATTATAAGATGGCAATTGATAAGCATGATACTCATTTGAATAGGCATACGATGTAGAGGGTTGAACATATTCTTGTAGAATTTGATCTGTGGACGGCACTTGAGGCAAAGGCAACAAAGGTTGAGATCGGTTTGGTTCCGTATTTATTCTAGTGGGAATAGTCTTTTTGGGATAAGGACTTGGCCTTTCTTGGACCTTAGTTAATCCAAAGGTGCTTTTATATTTATTCAGTAGGGCAAATAAAAATTGCTGATTGGGATGGAGTCCATCACTTATCAATGGAGAATCCATGCTTAAAGTTTCTTTATTATAGTATTTACTATGGGGTGTGCTCTTATTATCATTATTAGTACCAAGACCCAGGTGAAAGTCTAGGATGGCATTTCCCATCAAAAGTTGTTTATTTGGCCAGCTATATACTGGACTCTTCAAAGTTCCAAATTTATTGAACATGTTTATGGCATGATCTCTCATTCTTTCGGGAGATATTGTAGGATCACTTTCACAATATTTTTCATAGTCAGCACCCCAGTCACGAAGAATTCTTTTCTTATTAAAGGTGTGCAGATCTTGCATTGGGGGAATTAATAAATATACACGGACCTTAGAATTTTTCCGCACAGCTTTTTCAGTTATTTTTTTCATAGTGTCGGCTATTTCCTCTAGATTGACATTTTCTTCAGATTCAGGCTCAAAGATGCTAGTCTTAATTGATTCTTTATTGGTGAGGATTCTTTTCTTGTAGCCCATCGTAGTAAGTGCCCATATTATTACAATTTGAGTATCCAGAGTCATTAAGTCATCTACGCGGTTGGCACACGCAGAAATATGACGGCCCGAGTTAAAATCGGCTCGTACGTGTAATTTATAATTTTTCATTAAGTGCTGTTTTTCGTTACGAAAAATGGCAACTTCTGAAGACCCTATGGCCAGTAACAAAGGCATCCTGATAGTTTTAATATTTATGAAAAGAAAGAATAGTAAAGAGTGAGCAAACACAACCAACAAACACAACAGCTGTGAAATATACAGAAATTACATTAATACATAGATGTGGTAAGATACCAAATTACTGCTTTCTCTCTATATATCCCAATTTGACTTAAATTTAAAAATTTAAATATTCTTTGAAAGAAAACAACAATTAGGTATTTTTAATTTACCGATACCGATACCATTCATTTCAATGATTTTGATGAAAGTTGGCATACAATATGTTTGAATTTTTTCAAAGATTTTGATGAAAATTTGCATACCATATTTTTTGAATTTTTCAAAGATTTTGATGAAACTTGGCATACTATATGTCTGAATCTCATTTGTAATACCAAATTTGACGAAATATTAGGAAGTGTTAAGTAATAAGTGAATAGTTAAATTAGTACACCCTATCTCAAAATTTAGACACATAATAGAAATTTGGAATGTACCCAATTATAATATTAAATAGTTCAAGAAGGAACAAAAATTAGTAATAAATTACAATTTTTGAACCCATAAAGGTTAACGATACCAGACTTGTAGATTTTTGACGTTCCGATTCTTATGAGGAGTATTTCTGCATATTGTGAGTAGCATCTGCGACTGCGTCTCCACACTTTGGATTTCGGGAAAATCTGAAATATGATACTCCTTGCTCCTCCTCCCCTTGCAACATCGTCATGACATGCATGACCAAGAGCCAAGGATCGGAGGCTCAATATGCATATACATGCATAGTACTAATAGTGCATGCATGCATATAACATATCAATATATAGATATATATATAAAATACTTTGGTTAGTAGAAAAATTTCACCGGTAATTACAACAACATTTTAATGGTTGATTAAATAATATATTCAATTACCTATAAAATGAATAAAATTATTTTAGCTGTAATTAAGGGGTTTTAATTTTAACGATAATAGCTCATAGATAATAATGAGTTTATGTGAAGGAATAACTAGGAGAGTGAGAGAAAATTTATGGTGAACCTTAGAACTTAAGATTTATGACTTTTATACTTCAATAGTGAGAAGTATTTCGTTTTTATGGCACCCTGTATATGTTTCTAATCTATTGGAACTTGATTAATTTCAATTATTTTATGTTTAGATGAATAGTAAACTTTACGTTTACTTATTATCAGAATTTATTACTAGATCAGGTAAAGAAGGTATAAGAAAATTATCTGTGGTGTTTAGAGTATTCAATAGTAGACATTACATTGGGCAAATTTCTAACCTGTCCTCGGCTTCGTGTAAAAGGTCGATTTAGATATTCTTCTAAAAGTGGTTGTTCTGTGTCTTTGGTTATAGGTGAAGAATGTAATAAATGGTTATCCACTTGAGGAAGTTGATCCTGAATGTTTGTGGACGACAAACTACTAGAGGAGGAAAGAAGTGGTGGAATAACCTCGCTAGCAGGCGGAGGAAATCCATAGAATTCAGTGTTACGAGAACTGGAAGAACTATCAAAATTCCAGGATAGTGAATCCGGCGGAGGGGTATCTCGGTCAATCCTTATCGATAATACACTCTCCTCTTCCGGTGGCGATAAATAAATCTGTTGAGGTCTATTCCTAAAGAATGAATAGTTTAACCTATTATTTTGTCTAACTGTATGTAAATTTACATGACCTGTACTATCTACGGTTATATGAGATACATCTAAGGAAGGATCATTTGTTGCTCCGGGTATAGTGTTAGTAGAAGGAAATGGAAAATGGGAAAGACATTCCTGATCATAAAAATCATAGTAATCAAAAGATGGGGTTTGAATTTCTCCTGATGGGGACTCTAAAGGAGTAGGTAGGATATCTTTTCGTGAATTCTCTGACGAATGTGAACTTTCTTGTGTGGATTCTAAGGAATTATTGAGGTCCACAGATGTAAAATCTCTTACGGGGGAATTGGAAATTACTAAGGGAGGTAATTTAAATTTAACTTTTGTGACTTTTGTGGACCTTGCATTAAGAACAACAGGAGCCAGGCAAGGAGATACATCTGAAGATGGGCACAGTAAATCTATTTGTGCTATCTGTTTCTCTGTACAAGACATTTGTATAGGTATAATTTGTTCAGTAAGATCAGGCAAATGTAGATACTCATATACAGAAATACGATTGAAGTTTAAGAATCCCTCAAAATCGGCCTCATTTTCATCAATATGGTCTACATCATCCTCAAATAGATCATCACCAACCGAATTGTCCAATAATTCGTTCTCTTCAACACTATCGTTTTCTGAAACGTCGTCAGAAATATCAGCAGCGACCGAGACTTCATCGAGTTCATCCTCTTCTGAAAAGAAAATCTCACTTATTTTTTTATTTCGAGCGAGGTATTTTCGTAAGTACTTGGGGATTTCAATCCATCCCCTCAAATGAGAGAAATGGATTTTCTGCAAGCGACTGGAAGGATTATTTAACCGTTGTATAACGTATGTTACTAAATTAGGGTTTACCTCCGTAATAATGAAGGGACCTTCCCATTTACTTTTCAATTTCATGGCAGTACTAGGACCAGTTCTAATAACCTTTCTAGCTACCTTTTGTCCTTTTTTAAAAGGTTTAAAATTCACACTTCCCTCTTTCCAATATTGAGGAAAGGTATGAATTGGTGAGTGTGGTTTCTGTAATAAGAAATCAGAAGGAGACATGTTTATGGATCTGTGAACAGTGTTATTGTAAATTAGAATAGAAGAGGATAATTCCTCATCCCATGAAGCGGGTTGTTCAGAAACCAAACATTTCAGTATTTGTATGAGGCTGCGATTAAACCGTTCGCAAACCCCATTGCTAGCAGGATGTAGTGGGGATATTCTAATGTGTTTAATGTTGTGTTTTTGTAGAACTTCCTGAAAAACATGGGAAGTAAATTCTGTGCCATTATCGGTAAGAATCCGATTTAGAACTTTAGGTAGAAAGGGAAGAACTTCATGTTCTAACCTCTTTGATACTGTAGAACTGGACTTGTCTGCAATAGGCACGACGGCTACCCATTTAGAATAATGGTCAATGACAACCATACAATATTTGTTTCCTTTGAATGTCGTTGGAAATTGGAGCAAATCCATGGCGCAAAGATCAAAGGGATAGTTGGCCATGATTTTCAACATGGGAGGTGTTATGTTGGATGCAAACGTTTTTTGAGTCTGACAGACAGGGCAACATCGTACGATGTCTGAAATAACCTGATTTATTCGAGGGTGCCAAAACTAACTGTTTGTAAATTAGATGGAGCATTTTGTTTCTCCCAATGTGAGCATAATTTACATGTAACCCAAGTGCAATGTGCATCAGCAAATCCAAGGAAGTTAAATACAGTAAGTTTCCAGATTTAGTTTGGTAGAATAACACATCCTTCTCACATTTAATTTGAGACCGATGCATTTTATATGAGTTGGGAATGCCTCTCCAGTTGAAGGCATTATGTTTCTTAAAACTGTTTAATAAGAGCCTAAGGGTACGATCGTTTCTTTGATCGTCTAATATATCGAGATCATTTATGTTTGTGTCTGCAATTAATATGTGATTTATGAAAATAGTGTGTGCATGTAATGAAGAATTTCTAGGGATATGAATGCCTTCGGCCACAACGAGAATTTCTTCACCATGTATGTAAATAAGCTGTTTTTGGGCCATATCTGGCAAAAGATGGTTCTCACGTAAAGCACAGGTGCCTAAAATCAATGGGTGATCTATCATATATTTGTGAGGGGTTATGAAGAAAGCTGAAGGCTGGGTAGTGAATCCCAAAGGGAATTTGAGTTTTACTTCTACATAGTGCGTGATAGGTATTCGCACTTTACTTCCAAATCCACTAATGGCTTTTACTCCTACTTCGGCCGAAGGAAATGTCTGTTGGTCAGTTACAATTGATGGTATTAGGTCAGAACTAATCAAGTTCACACCAGCTCCACTATCCACCAAACAATCATAGCTAAGAGCGTCCATATCATTTAAAGAAACCCGAACGACCAATGGGTCAATGTCGGCTTGACAAAGATTAATGGTAACAACCATATCTTCATCTTCAGGAATTAAGGATTCTGATGGTATCTGAATATTTTCTGTAATAACTTCTGAAATATTATCTGGAATAACTCTTTTAGGTGAGTCATGATCTAAGTCCTTTTCCACAAGAGGACTCACTTCTGTGGGGACTGGAAGTTTACCGGCTCTTCTCGAGACTCCTCAACACCCCGGCATTGGCCTTCAAAATGAGACTTGTTACAGTAGTTACAAGGGTCGAGATAAGGACGCTCATCACGTAGACGGGAAGTCTGTTCATTGGTTGGAAGAGATTTCCTGTAATAAATACTTTTGACAACTGCACCGGAAGGGTGTTCGTTAGGTAACCTATGGGTATTTTGTGCTTGACGTGGTGGAGTTCGCTGAGGACAATTCATCCCCGGGTGAGGACCACTGCAAAAGGGACAAACAGCCCTGCGAATTTTCTGGGGAGAAGACGAAAGAGATCTGCGTGACCTGCAATCAGCCCTTAAATGGCCTTTCTTTTTGCAGTAGCCACAAATACCCAGATATTTGTAGCATTCACGCATTTCATGACCGACCTTTTCGCAAAAATCACATAACATTTTTTTGCGATCCTCCTGATCGGTGTATGTTCTTCCGCGATTTGGGGTTCGGTTATTTTCAGGTGGAGAAGAATTACGACGGTTGTCGCGATAGAAACGACTACTACCGTCTTTTTGAGGAGAATTTCGAGTACCATTCTTGGAAGAACGGTAGGTTTTCTTATGATTTTGATGACGTTTTTCCTCTTCAATTTTGAGGTTTTCCGTCCAACTGGGTGACAGGGTGTCAATCCGAATAACAGACTCGGTTGTTTCGTTTAGTTCATCTTTCTGTACGGTATCATTCTTTTTGTGATACATCGAAACAGACCTTTCAGGGTTGTTTTGATATGTGGATGTAATGTCATAATATTTTCTGTCATTTGTGTCAAGGGAATCAGCAAACCCCACGATGTCTTCCCAAGAGGTACGCCAAGTTCGGTTATTTTCTTGCATATTTATGTACTGTCTAACTCCTTGTTCTATGTGTGGTGGAAGACTATATAAAAAGGCAGTACGGAGAGATTCGTGTTCTCGCATGTCTAGACCACGATAAGCGCGTCTAGCCAAGCGCTCTAACCTAAGAGCGAACATACGAATGCTCTCATTTCTATTTCGACGGGCAGAATGATATGCCTGTAACTGACGTTCTTTCTTTTTCTTTTCCTCATCCTCATACCATTGGATGAGGGTTTCACGGACAGAAAAATAATCTCTATCGTCTTTAATGACTAGGCGATAGAGTTGAAGAAATTGACCTTCCAATTGTCTGCCAAGGAGTCGCAACCATTGATGATATGCATTCGGATAGTGAAGCCGGCAGTAAGCTTCAAAATCCTCTAAATATAATAAAAAGTTTTGATCAGTTTCAATTTTGTATTTACCCGGGTCCACTACCTTAAGTTTTTGTGAATTTTTTAGTAGCTGAGATAAAAGCAAAATGGCTTCTTCCATCTTATCAATTTTTTGTTTGATGGCTGGACCAGAGTACATGTCACAAGATTCGGGTCTGTTGTATAAAGTTGTTTGCGATTGTGGCTGTGATTGTGGACAATGTGTCAGATTACGATAAGGAATTTCTGTTGACCTAGGAGGTGGTGTTAAGTTGTATGTATTATTATGTGAATCAGGTCTTCCTCGATTTTGGAAATATGGGAAAGACAAATGATCATGATATTCGGTATCACTGTCAATAATCCTAGGGGGTTGTGAGAAATTATCATTTCTGTGTCTTTGGGAGGACCATTCGCGAGTATTGTGATGTACCAAATTAGGTCTTTCAAGTGGGTAGTTATCCCTACGTGTTCTAGAAATAGTGTGGTAATCAGTATTATAAGTATTATAAGGAAAAGATACAGGTTTACGAGATTGTAAAGAAGGGTTTATGTTAGGAGGCTCCTCTAAGTTGATGAGCGGTTTTTCCTGTGGCAACATTATATTTTGATTTTGAAAACTAGAGTGTTTATGACCTTGTAGTGAGACTTTATTTGTCCTTAAATTTCTAGGTCTATCAAATATATGTAATTCGCGTTGTTCAAGTCGTTTTTCTAATATTTGTTTTTCGGCATTAAATTTTTTTAACACCCGATCAAGTTCCATCATAGAAGTGACTCCATCTTCATCTTTAGAGTCAGGGTTTTCATGTGTACAACTATTCAAAGCTATAGCTTGGGCGTCTCCCTCACGTGATTCAGGGTTAACTGTGTCAGAACCACGTGGGTCGTGTAAAAATATGTCCCTAATTGAATCTAAAGAAGTGTTTTCCCCCTGTTGACCTACAAATCAATTTCGGTTTTTATCCCCTTCATTTCCACACAGATAGGAGAACATTTAAGTAGAACCAATTCGATGAGATTAAGCATTTTTTATGATTATTGTTTCAAAAAAATTTTTTTGTCGAACTATTTAGAATACGCACTATCTCCTTTGCAATAAGGGAGTTTTGAGATTCCAGTTCAATCTAGGATTCAGTATTGCGTTATTTCAAGAAAAACTAACATAGCGAAGTATTTGACAAATTTGAGTATTCACGCAATAAAGTGAGGAGTGTCTCTGAATCACAACCCAGCGCAACCAGCACAGGAACCAGAGTCCCTGTTTGGGCGCCACTTTTTATTTTCTAGTATTTAAGTAGTGGAGACTGAAGTGACCGGTTAAGAAGTAACCACTGCTATAAACACTTCACCCTCCTTCAATTGCTAAGTTTTTATTAGAATAAAAATATTAGGAGAAAGAGGTAAATAAAATAAGGGAAAGTTACCTTCATTGGTTATTTTGATTAGAACTTCTCTAATACTGTTGTTGAGAAGATAGTAATAACCATGCAAGCATCAAGCGTTCTCCCAACTCCAAGGTAAAAGGCGGGACTTTGTGGTTGCTCACTGATTACGTGTATTTTGGGGTGTGAAGTCAAGCAAGAGTTTATTTATATTGTTATATAGTAAATTAGAAGGTGAATAAAAAGGGAATAAGGGATAGCTTTATTAACAAAAGAGAAGTGATATATTTTCAGTATAGAACCTTTTTCAACATAATATAAGAAGGATTTTTTATACAAGAGTTTTGAGATTGTTCAAAAATCAAGAGAACAATCAAAACTCAACAAATACCATAAGAAATACTCACAATTTTTTTATACTTATAATTAAGATTATGATATGATTGTTCCTAAAGCAGGGGAACAATTTGGATACGAATACATTAAGAAATACCTTAAGATTGAAACTGTATATTTTATTGTGTTAGGATTTGATTGTGATACTGCAAATCAGACACTTGGTAAAGATTTTTTATTTAAACTTAACTTTAAATTAAGGAGTATGGGTGCTCGTCCATAAATTAGGAGTAATTTGCTTGTCTGCAACACAGCTGACGCGTATTCGATTATCTGATTCGAAAAAGCACAAAAACAGGCAGAAGGCAAAAGCACAATGAAAAAGCGCAAAAGCAAATGTATGGTCCTGAAAGGTTAAGCCAGGGGTAGGCGAAGGGATTAAATCGAAGTAATAAGAATACCGGATATCAAAGCCGATATAAAAGCCGATATACAAGCTGGATTATAAAAGCCGATATAAAAAGCCCATAAAAATAGATCGACGAATTAGCTTCATGATATTTCATTAATTTCTAATATTATTTAACCTATTTATTGAGTTTTGATTACTTTCATAGGTTTAAGAGAAGAGATTAGTTTCTTACCCTATCCATCATTTAATGACTGTGGAAGAGGCTTTTTACTTTTACTGAAAGAATGTGGAACCTTTCACAAATTCACAAATAGACTGTAGTATGAGGAAATAACTGTAAATAAATTTGGATTTAAGCTAAGTTAATTTAATGGCTATTTGTATTAATTAAAAATTTATGAACTGAAAAATTCTAATAGTTAAATTTGTTTGTTTATAAACTTGTAGTACTGACCTGCATAAACTTCAGTTTCCGCATACAGGTCTTGGTACTTTTTGTTAGTTGTTAGAGCCGTCTTTGTTTAGAATATTAATCGGCTTATCTTTCATTATTTACACAAAATCTTGGTTGTTGTTTGGACTTTGGCTTTTAATAAATAAACAATGAACTACTTAAATATTATATACTAAAAAGAGAAAGAATATATATTTTATTAGATATAACTTATGGGAAACGAATTTGAACAAGCTGAGCATAATAAGTAATTTAATAATAAACTCTGCCTTAATTAAACAACTTTTTATGATTCCAATTTATGGAATAATATTTCTTTAATTTAAGAAGCATCAATCACCTCGTACAATACTTAATCTAGGTCACCTCTATTGAATATAAACATGATATAAGTCCTAATTATATTATATATTAATTTATAGTATATATATTATAAAGTATATATATATAAGTCTATAAAATTTTTACATATATATATATAGGATCAAAAAAAGGATGGTATACCAGGTGGTAATAATGAATGAAAATGGAGAATGATAGGAAGGTGATTGATCTTCTGTGAGGGGAGAAGGGTATTGTGTGTAAGTAAACTTCTTAAACACAGAGTAGCTCCATAAGTATACTCAGAATTGGTGTAGGTAGAGATGGGTATCGAAGTGAAAAGTATGATTGATTTTGTGTTGGTGAAAAGCAGGAGATGTTGAGGTTATGTTTGGATTGTTAAATTCAGTTGAGGGGTTTAGGAATGGGATTATCGGATAATTATGTTCTATGTAAATTAAGTTTGTTGGACTTGGATGGGAGAAGGGTGATACGGGACGGAAGTGTGTAAAAAATATAAGAGGAGTTGAAGTTTAGTGAACACGGTACATTAAGGATAATGTATGTGCTTATGAACGCTCGCACAAGAATAAATCAAGTTGAAATGTGAACAAGTTGAAATGAATAAATTGGAGCCAAATGAAGAAGCAATTGGTTTAGTCAGTGCAATAAGAGTAATTGTGGGGTGTGATCTAAAATAGGAAATAGACATTGAATAGACAGTGAGTGTGGAATGAAAAAGAGGTGATGCAAGCGATTAATAATAAAAAATTATGGTTGAATGTACTAAAGCAATGCATTAGTTTCACAGATAAGATGCTTGGATTATAATACAGGAGGAAAAAGGAAATGCTAAAAGATGCATACGTAATAGGAGAAAACAAGAGGTAATGAACAGTTTTTGGAGGAGGATGAATGGGGACAATGAAGTTAATAGAAAACCTTTGGAAGGAAAGCGGAAGTTAAGAATTAGAATAGGGGAACCTGCTAGAATAATGACAGCAAGGGATGGTGTTTGGTAACTGGATGAAATGGAAATGAGTGGAATGTGGAAAGAACACTTTGAAAGTCTGTATAATATTGGCATAAATGATGAGGTGATAATGAGCTGTGTGTGGGTTTGATGGTAATCACAAGAAGGAATAGGTTATTTTGGGGATGAAGGTTATTAGCAAGGAGGAGGAGGTAGAGTAGAGTGGAAAGTTGAAGAATGGTAAATCTGCAGGTAAGGATGAATTACTGGTGAAATGATCAAGAACGGAGGCAAGATGTGATTGATTGGATTTCGAAGTTGTGTAATAAAGCGTTTTGGAGGGTATAGTGGTTCGAGGAATGGGAGGAGGAGCAGTAATATTACCCTTATATATAAGCGTAAGGGAGATAAAGGGAACTGGTAGAAATTATAGGGTATTTAGTTTATGAGTGGTGTGGGAAGCATATATGCTGTGTTTTGGTCGAAAGAGTTCGCCGAGTGACTGAAGGCTGATTGTGAAGAAACAAGGTGCGTTTAGGTACGTAGCGTAGAGGTTTTGTGGATCAAATCTTTACATTGAAGCAAGTGAGAAAAGGGAGGAGAAGAGTAATTGTATTTAGGTTTTTAATGGATTTTGCAACAGGGGTGATGATGGTTAATAGGGAAGGGTCTAATGGCAGGTGTTAGTGGATATATAGTGTTGTGAAGCTCTGAAATGGAATCAAAACGTCATGTATGATGATGTGAGGCGTGTGTAAGAATTAAATGGTGGTCAAAAGTGATTGGTTTAGTTTAATAGCGGAGCGAGGTCAGAAGTTGTGTTACGTCTCCTTGGTAATTTCATTTGTATATGGATGAAGGTATGAAGAATTGAAAGGTGGCGGGAGAGGAATGGAGTTAGAATGATGGAGGGTGCAAGAGAATTATATGCGGATGATTTGGGTTTTGTGTGGCGAATCTGAAGAGAGTTTGGAGAGGATTGGTAGAGAGATTTTGGCAGGGTGTGTAAAGAGAAGGGTTGGACAGAGTAAACATGTAGATAAGAGTAGGGTTATGGGTGTGAGTGAGGACAGTCCTCAGGTGTGAAGTTAATGTTAGATGGTGAGCAGCTGGAAAAAGTGTCTAGTTTAAATATTTGGGTATATGTTGGATGAAGAAGGGGACTGGATGATGCAGAGTTTGGTAGGAAAAAGTTGTGAATGGCAGAAGGTGGCTGGTGCGAATTAATCGTTGGTAAGTGTAAAGGGACTAAGTCTTTAGTGCGCTAGGGTCT
>JABUQX010013841.1:0-17500 GCA_015478945.1 Trachelipus rathkii
ATTACGAGTATGATTATATTACTATAAAATTATTTATTAATTAATTTTTGGTAATAAGATATTTGCTATCAAAATTTCAAGAAGTCCTCAAAAATAGGGTGCCGTGAATTGAAAAAGGTTCGTTTCTGATTAAATATATTATATATATATATATATACTATATGTAAAATCCTATTGTAAAGAACAATTATTTTCACATATTGAAATCAGAATAAAAACTCAGTTTGTTTGATACTTCAAAACGATACATTTCTAATAACAATTTTGCTTCATAATCCATTTCTCAAGTTTCGTTTACTTTACATTTCAACATTTTTGTTTAAATAACTTTTTCAATTTTATACCTTTTTTTATTGTTTGAACTCGACATTCTTTTCTTTAAGAATTGTTAACAGGATGTCGAATAAGTCTTTGAATTATGATTCCTAATCTAGGAATAGTCTCATTCCTAATCCATTCTATCTATTCCCTAAATCTAAGTCACCATGGCAGAAATTTATTTTAATTGAAACTATTTTTTGAACGTCACTTCACTTCAGGAAAGGAATTGAAAGACCGAGAGAATGGCTGAGGGAATGAGAGTGGGGAAACTTTAGGAGTTAGAGAATAGAGTAGAGGATTAGAGAGGTTTTGGAGAAAACGATTTTTTAAGAAGGGTTTGGATCATTAGAAAATCTTTGTTTGGTGCGACAACCACTTAGCATAACAGTGCTAAAGTCTAGCACTAAGTTTGTTGTCCAGTGGCGAAAGATAGAATTTTTTTCTTAAATTCTAGAATAGGATATGAATAGAATCTTTGAACATATTTTATATATCGATACTTTTTAATATCATATATATATATTATTAACATATATTATTCTAACTACTAGTATCTTCTTTTTGTTTTATTATATTTCCCCATCAATATCATTTTTTGATAATTAAATTAATAATTTGTTCAAAATGATTAATAATATCAGTGAGACGAGCAATTCCGTGAGTTTTACTCTAATACACCTCATTTATATCCTTAGATTACCTTGAATGTATGCCTGGGTGATGCTCATTCAGATATTTTACTTTTAAAGAATAGAAATAGCTAAATCATTAAATTATAATAATTTATAATTAATAAAATAACTTTATTTAAAATTATAAATAATTTAATATCTAAAACTAAATGTTGTAAATATATTTAACATGCCTTTACTTTGTATTATTATGTCAAATACGATCGTTAGACTACTTAAGAGTAGGACGAGGATAAGATGAGAGAGATATATGTATAAATTCTCTTTGTATTAAACGATATTTTTTAAATTATTTTTGCTTCACTTGTGCTGTATTATATTTAATAAAAATATTTGTATTGTATTTAAGATTTGAAATTATGAAGAAATTTTTCTTTGAAATGATTCTTAATATTTTATAATAATAATATTATATAATGATAATATTTGAGAATATATATATATATTATAATCTTACTATATATCTAATTAAAAAATTACTATATATTTAATTATATAATTTTAGTAACTCATTATTTTAAGACCATTTAAATATTAAATCAATGTGATTTATTAATCCTCATTGTTTATATTATAGGTTTTCTTTTAGGGATCGCAGATTTTATTATGTCCATAATAAATAATCTATATCTGAATTTGATGTAGCGTTTATGTTAATAATAATTTAAATTATCATCCTAATCCACATATGGAAAGAAGAATCCTCGAATAACCAAGAGGACCACATTTGGCTTCGCTTGCGTCGGATATTGGAATAGGTGTTAATCTTTCTCATCATTCAATAAGATGATTAAACTGTAGTCTATGGATTGAGAGATTCGCTTCTTGCCCCGAGACCTATGGAATATACTTTCTAGAGTCAAATCATGATCCAACTGTTTTTTCTATACAACAATCTGTTAGTAGGGGTGACTTATCTTTTGTCACTTAACTAGATGTTATCCCAAATATAACCTTTGCCAGTCAGTATATTTTAAAAGGTGGAAAATCCTATATAGAAGAGGTACTTGTAAGTACCATTATAGTAAAATTAATTTTTTCACATATATATAAAAAATTATAATTAATAAAAATCTTATTTATTAAAACTCACAATAAATAAACAAAATCACACTAAAAGTTAAATTAGTAATAATTAAGGAGAACTATATTACATTAAGTTGGTATTGGAATTAATTGGCACGCTATCATTTTGGGTCATATTAATTGCAGAAGCTATAATTCATTATATCGTAGTGATTATATTTCACTAACTTTTAGTTATGGCAATTCTCGTCATGATACGCATAACAACTCACTTTAGCCTTGTTTGGAGGGACCTTATACTGATAAGTATTGTGAGTGACTATCTGTAGTAATTTTGCATTACAGAGAAAGAACTGTGGGGATGGGAATAATAAGTTATATTATTAAAAATAAAATAATATTTTTTTTTAAAAATCTTGAAAAAAAAAACCCAATATGGGAATGCTTTTGTGGCATTGGCAAAACAAATTTTTAAATAAAAAGGGAACGCTAAAATTCCGGAGCTAGCCATATGAAAAGAGCTACTTAATATATGGTTGAAAATAGAAATTAAACCACAATTCTACGAGACATTTTAATATATAGAAACGACGATAAAAATAATGAATTTTGCTGATGATAGACTCGTCCACATATTAGATTATTCGCTTTTTTGTTATTTTTATTAGGCAAAAATACTAGAAAAATAATACAAAAAATTCTGTAGATTGCATTTTTTTTCTTTTATATGGTTTTCTGAGGAAAGTTCTTTTAAAGATAATATAATAGAAAATTAGTGCAATTGACACCTGTAAATGTAAGTAAATGTAAGATATAGAGGTTAATTAATTTTTTTTAATATTTTACTAAATGAAAGTAAAGAGTTTTGAACAGTTCTTCCAAAAAAAATTCTTCGTTTATCATATTTAGTTAAGTAATTAGAGCTAGTAGAAGATTACTAAAGAGAAAAAATAGCAGCAGCATACAATACGACAAGTTAGAAAAATAATAAGTCAAAATATGTGTGTGCATGAATTGGTTATGTTCATTCAATAATATATGAATGGGACGTAAGAGTATTCGGAGGGAAGGGAAAAAATAGGCGCTGATATTGGAGTATCCGGAGGGAAGGGAGTTTGTCATTGAGTGGGAGAATCGAATTCAGGGGAAAGAGATATCGCCTCCAAGAGTGAGGATTTGAAGTCTTGGCCAATCGTCCCTTATTTCTTCGTTCAACTTCTTTCCCCTCACTCATTTCTTCGTTCATTTTTTTTCCCCTCATTTTTTCCTTCTCTCGTGGGCATTATATGCCACAATTCACAGAACACACACACAATCTGTTTTTTAATACTATATATTATAATCGTTTTTACTTTTATTGACTATAAATCTACTAATTACTTTTTCTGATATTATGCATTATTATATTTATAATAACCCCGCGTATATTTACAGGAGGTAAAATTTCGATTTTGGTTTTTTTTATTAAATGTATGGCATAATTACATTTGATCGAGTAGTCCGCGAATATTTCAGATGGCAATATATAGTATAATTATATTAATATGATATATATATCTATATAATAAAGTGTATATATTCATATATATATATATTATAATATATATATATATATATATATATATATATAAGATATTAAAGTATATAATATATATATATATATTTAATATATATCCTATATAGCTGATATTGATTCGTTACTTCTTTCTTCGAATTGTTTTTAATCGTTCGTTTTTTTAATAAACAAATTTTATAAGTTCCTTTTTCATGATAAACCTTCACTAATTGCTTTGTCGTAGCCCCGCGAATAATTTTCAGGTGGTAAAATTGCGATTTCGGTACATTTACCCACGTTTTTTTTTTTAGTGAAAATAAAAAAGTGTTTTTTTTTCTTTTTTAGTGAATTAAAAAATAAGTTTTTTTTTTATTATCGGCAAATCCGTAATTTAGCAGAACTATAATTATATAATCAAGTAAAGGTAAAACTTTTGGGTTTTAGACGGCCAGACCACCCATAAGGGTCACTAGGAAAAATGGCTCACAAAGGTCACGAGGAAGGTCACCAAGGTCACCACACCAAGGTCACGAAAGGTCCCAAAGGTCAAAAAGGTCACCAAGGTCACCAAAGGTCACCAGGGAAAGGTCAAATTGCCCAAATTGACCCAAAAATACATAGAAAATAATGTAATTTTTGACCTAAAACCCTTAAAAAATTATTATTTTTGACCTAAAAATAACAGAATTTATATTTAGCTACAGAAAAATTGGAAATATTATTTTATTTTATTTCCAATGTTTTCAAAATTATTCTAAACTGCAACAAAGATTAATTAAAGCCACAATTTATAGCAGAATTGGAAAAATATAAATTTGTTGGTAAATAAATGGATTGATTCCAACTTAGAAAATATTTAATAGACGAACGTAGAACAACTTTGAAAGAACTTTGAAGAACTTTGAAGAACTTTGAAAGAATTTTGAAGAACTTTGAAGAACAGTAGAACATCAATAACTTTACCAAGAAGAACAATAGTTGACCTTAACATTTTCAGAACACACCCGACTAGAAAAAAGGGGATAGCATTGTTTTTAATTAATTATTAACATAAGACTGTTAATTAAATATACATTAATTTCGAATTTGAGAAAAATTGATAATAATTGTTTTTTTCAGAAAAAATATTTTGGAAATAGACCTTTGATTTTTTTTTTAATACATTTGAAAGAAAATTATTTTTTTTTTGAACTTCTTAGAATCTAAAGTGATTAAATTTTAATTTTTGAATTTAATTGTGATTAAACTTTAAACAGTAATTAATAATTAAAACGAATAAATTAACTTTTTAATTATCTTATTAAAAGTTAATACTAATATAAAAAGCTTTTTGTTTGAGTTTAAAAAGACTCTACATATTTCCTTTGAACATAAGAGAAGAAAAAAAAATATTTTGCAAAAAGTAGTAAGCAATAGTCTCAATATTGGGAAGACGTGAAAAAATGATTTTTGAAGCTTAGCGTTTTTTTTGACTTTGAAAAATATTTTCGATTACAACAAGTTTTTTTAAATTTTTAGAAATAGTTTGAGAACTTAGTTTTTTTTTTCATTGATTAATTTAATTAATTAACAATTAATTCAATGGACCTATGCTGAACAATAGTCTTTACAGTCTTGTATTTTTCTACAATTGTTTCCTCATTGCTCTGTTATCCTGGTTCAAAGGGCTATTAGCGGCAACAGTTGACCCTAATGAGCTTCAGGGGAGCTGAAGGGGAAAATGATAATGATTCAACAGAGAACATGAATGAGAACATATATTTAATACAAATAAAGTAAGATAATACAGAAGATGTTAATCAGATGAAAGAATATATGTAACAGAAGTAAGACTACTGATGATCCAGAAAACAGAGAGAATACAGGAGGAACACCCAGATAGGGAACCAACACATAAAGGAATGGGACTGTCCTCATTATTATCTAACCTCCTTTCTAAGTAAAAATTGATACATTATTCCGTTAAAACCACAATCAGAAGAACCAGCTTGGGATTGGCATCGACCAGGAAATACAGAGAAATATAAGCAAGAATTCCTAAGTGTCTCCAAAAGACAAATGCTTTGGACAAATACCTTAATATACATTTAAATGCGTCGGGGACCACTTCCCCTTCAACCTAGAAAGAAAACTTACCCTTCCTGGAATGGCCAAACAGAAATATTTAACAATAAAAGTGATTTAGTGGAGCTTGGGGACAGAACCAAGCAAGTGATTCTTTATAATGGAGGACAACCTCAGAATCCGTGGGGCCATCCCAAAATATTCCTTTAAGTATGCAGCCACCTCCTGCAGGTTGGCAACAATCCCTTCCTACAATGCAACCTGGATACAATCCATACCCATAATGGATCCCCCTTATGGAGGTTAATTACCCCATAAGTGCGTATGCCCCTCCATTACAGAATTATCTAAGAGAATTAAAATTGATTTTGGAAGAAATACCAAGACCCAAGATTGGGTAGGAATTAAATTTGAAGATTATCTTTCAACGTTGCAAGAGAAGATACGCACGTTAGGCCTAATCACTGAACGTCAAAAAATAGACTATGCTAAGACTACTATATCTTCTGATTTCACATCAGAGGCCCGCCAATATATTCTTAAGGATAATAGCTTTTCTAGGTGCAAGACCCTAGAAGATTTTTTGATTTCAACTGAAGATTTTTCTCAAACCAGACAAAGCCGAGACAATCTTCTGTCTTTTGAAACAGTTCATGAAATTTCAAAGGAGACCACATGTAACTCTAACTGAATTCATGTTGGACTTGAAGAATCTCCTTTGGGAATATCAGAAAAAACTCATCGATATCGAGACTTCCTTTGGATTTACTTCTCAACAGATAAATATCTTAATTATGACTAAGATTTTAGAGAGTATGGAAGGACTCAGAGATCATAGAAGACTTAGAGAAAAAGTTTTAAAAGTCTTTAATCCAGACTTGAGTTTTGTAGAAATTTTAGAGAAACTAAGCCAGATAGAAGAAGGAGTCTTGTTCCAAACTAACCATAAAGCAGAACAAGATAGAAGAAATACAGCTAGAGTATTCTATAAAGAGAACAATAGCACTAATAACAGTGAAGTTAGAAAAGAAAGAACTACAAATAACCCTTCCATGAGGAACAGAACCATGGAATGGGGTAATAAAAAGAATTC
Source organism: Trachelipus rathkii (assembly GCA_015478945.1). Classification (NCBI taxonomy): domain Eukaryota; kingdom Metazoa; phylum Arthropoda; class Malacostraca; order Isopoda; family Trachelipodidae; genus Trachelipus; species Trachelipus rathkii. The sequence goes on from JABUQX010013841.1 coordinate 6,752, forward strand.
TTCTAAATTTTCAGGAAAAAGAACAAGCCCTTCGCCAAATATAAGAACTAACAAGGGAGTAATTAAGAAACTCTCCGGTAAGGAAATAAAGTCCATGGACTATTGCCTAAAATGTGAATCTTTAGGTCATCATTCCCGAAACTGTGGATGGAATACCACATATTGTAGAGTATGTAGAAAGTTCATGCCCGGGGTTCGACGTCTAATTGCAGGAATGCCCCTATTTTTACTAATGAGAATGAAAATATATGATTATGCAAATATAATAACCCCACTGATTTTGATAATGGGGTTAAACTCGAAGAGTCGAGATAAAAAATGATTCAAATACTAGAAGCCAACTCTTACTCAAGCGAGCGTAGCTATCAAGGTAAGAGTCCTAAGAAAACAACCAGAGTTCACCTGATCTCTAATCATCAAGCAGATCCAGAATATGAAGAAATATCTGAAGCTGAAGATGAAGAAGAAGAGAACGAACAGTTTTTTCAACCGAATCTCTCCGACAGAAGAACAAAATTTTTGATCCTAAGGCAAAAGATTTAATGAAGAATGGTAAAGACAAGACAGTCAATTAAAGAAAATAACTTTCAGCTTAAAGAAGAGAGGTGGTTGTAGTAACCTCTAGTTTTTTTGGTGTAGGAATTAGACCCCAAAATTGGGATGTCATTATTTTTTTGTCAATATTTTTTGACTCCAGCAAAAGGTCAGAGGACGAGGTTGAAGTTCATAGCCATCTGATTTGGGGAGCACAACCTGTTTGATATCGTTTTATGAAATTAAAGAAATAAGAAGAGAAAATCAATCGAATAATGTCTCTTAAAGAAGCTAGTATTATAGTTCAAGGGATTGGAACTCAGATGATCCATCCTATAGGAGAAGTTGATCTACTTTTAAGACTACACCAACAGTATTACCTAGTTACCTTTTTAGTGTGTAAAACTGAAAGCACTGGGGCTTGGAATGGAATTTTATTAGGGTACAAGTCTTTTAGCTAACCTACCTATAACAATAGACCTTTCTTCATCGCAATTAAATCTTAAAGAAGAGCGATAACGAACTTAAAGTTAAAATCTTTGCCAGCTTAGGAAGTTACTTTCTCATGAAACAGAAAAGATAACTAAGAAAGATATAATAAATAATTCTAAAGTGAATAATTAAAGATTTTAAATTAAACAATTACAGTGATAATTGTAAATCAGAATAATTAATAAAGGTCCATTAGAGAAGCCTACAAAGAGTATGATTACTAAAGGCTCATTGGAAAAGCCTATAAAAATAAGAAATTAAATAAAATTTTTGATTTGTTCATCATATTTGTAAGAAAATTCTCAACTTCCTCCAGTAGAGGAAGGAACTTTAATAGCAGTTGTAAGTGAAGAAGTTCATTGTATTAATAGATAGATTCAACGACTACTCAATCTTATGGTTATTTGAAAGTCAGACCTGAGAGTAAAGAACGATTAGACTGGAAAAGAAAGTGTTTGAAACACCTGCTTTTTCCTTACGGCCATTTTATTTTGCAAACTCTGTATGCCCAGTTAGAACCTTCAAGTTATTTTGAAGTTATATTAATCTAAGTGACGAACTTTTTATTTAAAAAGAAATAAACATAGGGAAATGTTCATGCCGAATTTTAAAAGTTTATAAAGAATATTTTACATAAAACTGCTATTGGCTATCGCGATGAATAAGCAGATAGGATCTACTTGTATAGTAACCTGTTCAGAAATTTTATCAGATAAACAGTTTGAAAAATGCATACAGAGAGATTATAACAGATAATTTAAGTAAAGAAGAAGCAGATGTTTCTATTCTACAGAAACCTGAGCATTTAGAAGAACTTCTATGATTTGTTAATGGAATATAAGGACGTCATCGCTTTGGACGATGGATGCAGTCCCTGTGTGTTCCTAATACAGAAGTTTAAATAAAGTATCTTACCTCCAGATGCTCCGAAAAATCATTTTCAGAAACAGTAATCGTGCTCCCACTCGCTACTTGGAAGACAATATGATAATTTACAGATGCAGCTTTAAAGAAAGGATATATTAACAGCTTGCTATTCGCCACATAGTTCACCTCTATTGGTGGTGGCCAAAAAGAACTCTAATTAACCAAGAGTCTGTATAGACTAAATCGATATTTAAACTCTTTCAGCGTCCCAGATGTGTACCCATTGCCCTCGATTGACGAGATATTTTCGTCCCTGGGAGGTAAGTAACAATTTTTACTAGCTCGTGACTGTGATAGATGCTTACCATTCCTCGAAGTCGGGAGGAAACACAGAAATTAATGGCTTTCCGTACAGGAAAGGATTATTGCTGCCCAACGAGTATTATTTATTTGGGCAACCGAATGCCCGCATAGTACTAATGCGGGACAACTGCAAGTCCGCGTTGAACCATTTATTAAGGACGCTATTGCCCAAGTGTATTTAGATAATGTCTTAATCATGGGTAAAAATAAGGCAGAACATTTTGAAAACTTAAAGAAAGTTTTTACTGCGTTTAGAGAAAATAAATTAAGAGTTAAATTTAACTAAATGTCATTTTCTACAAACTTCGGTTTTGTCTTAGGAATTTAAATAGGAAGAGACGGAATTTCACCAGATCTAGCGAAGATAGAATCGATAAGAGTTTCGTCCCTCCAACAAGTGTTAAGGAAACACAATCTTTATTAGGTTTTTCTCTTATTTCGCTTTTTAATTAGTGACTTTGCACTATTGCGAAACCATTATATAACTTAATAAAAAGAATGTTAAGGTTTGAATGGAAGGAAGAACACCAAAAAGCATTTTGAATCTCTTAAAGGAGAAATGGTGGTTCAACGCTCAAGTTAACTTTATTCCAGATTATTCCAAGCCATTTTTTATAGGCACAGACGCCTGTGACTACGGAATAGGAGGAGTTCTTTACCAATTGTCAGATGACGGCAAGGAAGCCGTTGTCTTTTGTTTCAAGAGTGTTAAGAGGCAGTGAACTCAACTATGATATTATAGAAAAGGAATGTTTAGCTGTTGTCTTCTTCACTACAGAAGTTTAAAAACTACGGTGTTTTGGTTATCCCATCACATATTAACTTGATAACAACCCTCTCTGCTTTCATGCTTCGTAATAAGCAGCAGACTGGGAGGTTGGCCCGCTGGAATTTGTTTGTGAACAGTTTTTCGCCAACTATAAAGTATAAGACGGGAAAAACTAACATACCGCCTGACTATTTGAGTAGGCACCCAGCAAAAGCTCCAAACGTTTATTTTTTCAAAGGAGAAAAGAAGCCGATGCTACCAAGAAAAGATTTTATTTTAACGAAAGAAACTTAATAGGGAACAAGAGAATTGCCCTAGAAAAAAAGAATTAGTTAAGTGGGCTAAGGGAAACCCTAAAACTTATCCACATATTTTCCATAAGAAAGTGTTGTACTATGCAACCCGAAAAGAACCTTATGTAATACAAGTACCAGATAGCATGATCTACTCAGTCATAGATCAGTGCCATTCTTCACTTGGAAGTGGGCATGGAGGACAGCAAAGGACTGAAAAACGAGTTAGAGAAAGATACGTTTTTCCTCATCTAAGTAAGTTAGTAAAGGAGTACTGTTCTCAGTGCGTATCCTGTGCTAAGGTTAAAGGTCCTAGGCCTCCAAAAGCAGAAAATAACAGATGGCCTCTTCCTTAATAACTCCGTTTCTAGATTCTATGTGGATAGTATAGGTAAACTTCCCACATGTTCAATTTTGCAGGCGCCAAACCACATTCTCGTTCTTCGAGATGTTTTGACCCGTTATTGCGAATTAGTTGCCTGTAAATCAAGAACGAAGTCAAGAATTTGCTTAAGCTTTACAAGAAAGGGTAATATGTCGGCATTCGAGCCAAGAAATTGTACTCAGATAATGCCAGCAATTTCAAACGTCAGCTGCTTTTAAAGAGCTATGTAAAGGGCTTGGAGGATAAAAAAGGTTAATATTCTGCCGCTACAAACAAAAGTCAAAATGGTTAGTTGAGAGATTGAATGCAGATATTGAAAATTTCCTCCGTCATTTCGTAAAGGATAATCATAGAGATTGGTCAAAATACCTATCTTTTGCTCAAATAGCAATCAATACATCGTATTATCGATCAATTGGATCATCTCCACATTTTGTCCTACAAATGATATATAAAGAACTTCCGCTACGAGAATGCCTTGATTAAATGTCTGCTCATTTACAAAATAAATCGGAAAAATACGAAAAGTTCGCATGATCAGATGAGGTAGATGTCGTAGTGGAAAGAAGTGGAAGCGCAATAAGAGCTTAGCTAGAGAAAACTCTAGGAACAAGAACAATTAAAGCTAAATGGAACAGCAAACACAAACATGCCACTCACGAAGAGAATTGAAAGTGGGCGATTATGTTTTTGTGAATTGCGTAAAGCAACCAGAATCAGAGTCTAAATTGAACAAAAGATTTGAAGGCCCTTTTATTGTAAATCAAATAAAGCAGCCATAAGCTTATGCTTCGTGTTTCAGTCAATCGAAATTATTTCCGGTTCAAACCGGGATATGTGAAAGACTAATTCCATAGAAAAAGATGTACAGAATCTCATTTTTTCATTTGATGAAATGGATGAGATTTGGAATCCCAGCCATGCGCAATTCAGAAACCTTTGATTCCCAAAGATACAACAGAAAGAACAAGTATGGAACCTGAAGAAGTTAGATCGACAAGTAGATGATCAAGAATCTCCAAGCCACTTCTTCGTGGATGTCCCCCTAATTTTATGATGAACAAAATGTTATACCCGAGGATTCAACACAAGAACAACAGAATCCTGTAGAAGAAACAAACTTCTTGTAACCAAAGAATACCTGATACTCCTCAAGGAAGTAGATTGATGAATTCTACTCCACAAACAAGAACTCAAGTAAGAGGATATAGACCGTCTCTATCACCAATCAGACAAGAGGATTCATATATTTCGGACAGTTCTGAACACGAGGAACAGCCTGTCACTGAAGAAGTAAAAGAAGATGCTTTGGTAACACCACTTGCAGATGGAACTGTAGGGGAATATGTGCCAAGAGTTCTGCTGAAACACTTCCCAAAGATGATGTGGTACACCTCCAGAAGAAGTATGGGATTTATCAACATCTGAAGGCACAAGAGATGATATGTAACATGAGGACGATTGTTGCTAGGATCCGTCGTATAGACTCACCAGCAATTTCAGCAGTCCGAGGATGTGGAACCGCAAGAGCTTACGAAGGAGAAGGATCAGAATACAAGAGAAAGAGAGCATGAATCTTCTTATGCTCATGACACCAAGACGGAAGAAGCAAACACAAGAGTCTCTGAAACTAGATTACAGAGACTCCAGTTTTGTTTTGACATTTAGAGATAGCCAACTAGAAGAGGAAATAGGACTTTACTATTTGCCCTCGCCTAAGAGTTAAAACTACTCTTAGTTTGTATAGAAATTATTGTAAATAAATATTTTATTTTATTTTATTGTGTTTTATTATATAACCTTTAGGTTTAAGTTTTTACATTTCCTTTAGAAATTCAAAAATAACACATTTTTAAACAAAATTCTATTTTTCATCTTTTAAGTATAAGTTTTCCAGTATTTTGCTCTCACGAGAAGGCTCGCCGCGCGCCCCGCCGATTTTTTATGGAGCCGGGGTCGGTCGTTTTCTTAGAGACGCAAAAACTCATAAAAAACAAAATACGAAAAATGTTTAAATTTACGTTTCTTAAAATAAAAACGTTTATATACTTTTATTTTTTATTAGTAACATGTTTTTATTATTATTATTTTTTATTTTAAAAGAAAACAAAATTAAAATCGAAAAATTTCGTTTTAGTATAGAAATAATAAAAAATATATATGAACGTCATTTTAATTAAGACTCAAGAATTTTATTTTAAATCAGAATTCTCCATTTGATAGAAAACTTTAATAAGAATCCAAATCCGCAATTAATGTTTATAATCTTTTAATTTTTTAATTTAATTTTCATGATAATCAGAATGCCTAAACAATTTTAAGTTTCTTAAGCTTCTTTAATTTATAAGTTATTCATTTTAAATATAGGCATACCAGAAATGTTTGGAAGATATACTGTTATGCTGTTTAAGAGTTTTATTATCCAAGAATCCAATACACCTTGATTTAATTTATGAACCTGTTCATTTTATTTAATTATTTGATTTCATAATTAAAATAGAAGGGATAAAATAGTTCAAACTTGAATTCAATTTTAAAATTAGTAATTTAATTTAATTTTAATTTTTATTTTAATTTTATATCAAATTTAATGTGTTAATTTTAAACTTTAATTTTAATTTTAAAATTAGGTAATTCTAGGTATAACCATAGGGTAACTTTAAAAAAAAAAAAAAAGATTTAATACCATTTATTAACTTATTTGACTTAACACTTTTCTATTAATTTTATTTAATTTTAATTTTAATTATCTTTAATTTTCTTTCATAAACGCGACCTAACTTTATAAATCCAAGTAATAATCATTTCAGACTGTAATGAAATGTTACGTCCAGTTTTGCATACTTCTTTTACCGGCAGTCTTTATCCATCTCCACTAACGTTAATGAAGAAACAAGAGTACTGCCAGGTATCATTTTGTATCACTCCGGTGAAGTAAATTTTATCGAAGGATATCTTGACTTGATTGTATCTTTGAATGCCCATCAGAAATTAAAACAACTATTTATAGAACCACAAAATGGTAGACTACTTTTAAAAGATAAATTTTACCTGCGTTTAATGATAATTTTATGATATTTCCATAAATCAGCGAAGCACATAAATGGGAATTCAACTATTAAAAATCTAAGAATAAGTAATATCCTTAAATTAAGCCTGAAATTAAAAAGCTTGGCCATGGGTTCACTCACAACAGCAAGATTCAAAAGAGCTGCTTTCGAATTGGGGGGAGATATACTTAATATTTTATTTGGTACCGCGACTGAATAAACAAATTAATATTTTTTTAAAGAAAAAGATAAATATATTAGGAACTTTGGCGAGTACTTCAAATTTATTAGTTAATGAACTTAAAGAACAATTAAAGTCAAATACCCAAACATTATCAGAATTTCAAATTAACCTACAAAAATTAATTGCATTTCAACACAAATCACTAGCAACCAACCACATACTCAATCAGCTAGGTAGTATCAAATCATTACTGTACATTAGTTGAACATTCAGTTAATAGTATTACAAAGATACAACATCAATTAGTTATCACTTCATTACAATTAGCTAAAAACAAAGATAACTAATGAAATGCAACTTTATTCACCATCTTTTTGTTACACTATATCTAGAAAATGACACAAACACAAATACATCCTATCCTACACTAGAAGCGAACGAAATATCATTCATTTTTGGACATACTGCATGGACTAATAAAATCAAACGCACTAATCCATTTGAATTAACTTACATTAATTCATTCATTTCAACTGAGAAATTTATTTCAAACAAGTTAATTCCATTCCCAACATTCATTCCATTCAATGAAACGTCCGTTCGAATAATGTATAATACAACCCAAATAAATTCACCTTTTCGTTATTATGGTCAGGAAATAATAACTTATTGCGAAATTCGTTCACGATTATTGTCGTGAACCTATGGCGAAACAGCAGTTTTGCCCTCAATCACAACTTTTACATCTTGATGACAAAACATGCTGCCTAATCGCTTTTGGCTTAACTATACTATCAATCTTCTCGTCATGTCGCTATAACAATTCTTTAAATCAAAAATCCTTCAAAGTAACACTAGGACTTTCACTATTATATCTTTTGCAAGAAAAAATTAGAGCTTCTTCTATATCCGGAATCATGTGCTTCTTCAATTTAGCAATATAATATTTATTTTTTAATATTCCTCACGGTGATTTTTAACCTCTGCAAATTATCAATTAAGAAACCCCAATTCATTAGAGAAAATATATTTCATTAACTTCATTAATTGCTCAAATCGATAAAGTTTTTTGTTTATTTTTTAACTCATGTTGCTTTACAAAATATTCATCACAGCATTGGTTTCAAAATTTCAAATAATGAGGAAGTCAAGTGGAATAAAAGACTAGACAGTATTAATAATACCATCCCCCATTAACTCCTTATCTTTCTAATTAAATTAATCTACCAGCTTGGAGGAACATCTAGTATTATTTTACTCATTTTCAATCATAGTGTTATTTATTTGACTGGTCTTATAGAAAAGCATGTGTAGAAATAGTTTGAACAGAATTAAATCAAGACCCCAAGATTATTCCATTGCAAAATAACACCATTTAACATTCACATTAAGGTAACCGCAGTTCAAAATTCCCACACAGAATCAAATACCGATTGGAAAGTTTACTCTTTAAAAAGGATAAACTTTTAAAAGAACTTGTTTTTTATTTTTTTTTCTTTTAATGATTAATATTAATATAAAGAAGAGAATTAAGTTTTTAAACTCAAAGGAAGTTTCCTCACTTACTTCACTTAAAAAAACATTTCCATCGTTTGGACATATTTTATTATAAATTACTTTAAATAATATAATAATAATATAAATAATAATAATAATAATAATAATATAATAAAATATAATAATAATAATAAATAATAATAATAATAATAAGAATAATCTTGTAAAAATATTTACAGCCTTTCTTTAATATTTCTATTCTTTTAAAGATAATTGTTGTTTGACATACCTATGAAAGAGGTTAGTTACTATCTTTAAAAGATATATATTTTGTCTTAATACTTAAATAAATTAATACTTTTTATTATTTTTAATAAAATATGAATTGTAATATTGGAAATTTTGATGTGTTTATTTTAAATGATTTTTCTGTATGTCATAAATATTTTATATTGATATATTTGGAATATTATATTAATACTAATAACTAATTAAAAAAATTACTTTCACTTATTTAATATTTAGTAAACTTCATTATTTTAAAGAACATTTAAATTTATAGAAAACATTTTCCATTGTTTTATATAGGTTTTTTTTTGGGACCAGTCTTTTTATATGCAATAATAAACACAATAATGTTTTATTAAATTCCTCCATTGTGGCCAATTGAGAAAGAAGAATCTCGAATAATTAGAGGACCACATATATATAATATATATATATATTATCTATATAAATATATATATATATTATATAATAATATATATATATATATATTATATATATATATATAAGATTATTTATTTATATATATATAATATCTATATATATATAATATATATATATATATATATTTATATATAATATATATATATTATAATATATATAGTATATAATATATATATATATATATATATTTTATATATATATATATATATTAATATATATATATACTATATATACTATATATATATATATATAATTCTTGTATTAGTATATATATATATATATATATATATTATATATAATAAATATATATATATATATATATAATATATATATATATAATATATAATATATATATATATATATATATATATATATAGTATATAGAGTATTGTAGTTATTTTTTCTTCTTATTTCTCTACTTTACAGATAGTTTTTGATGGTTATTTGTGATAGTCTTCGTAACAGCTCCGTCTTACTTTGGAGACCTAAAGAGACAGCTACTCGCTATACTCCTTTCGCTGTTGAAGACTCCTCTTTCGCCCTAGGAAGCTATATATTACGCTAGTTACTCGAGACTAAGGCACCAATAATATTAAAATTGTTAGAACCCTTTTTATAATTATCTTTATAGTGGGAGAGTTAAAACAACTTTGATTATTGCAACGTTTTGTTAAAAATTACATGTAAATATATACAAAACATTTGTTGCCAACGGCAAGAGTAAAGTTTTTAAATGAAATATATATATTTATAATCTTGTTGCACTCCTCATTCGCGGAACTAAATCCACGAAACTAAATTTATAGCAAAAAGAGCGCGAGCACAAAAAAGAGCTCCAAATCGTTTTTACAAGATATAAAATGAACAAAAAGATCGGAAATTTCTACACAATATAACAAATAATATTAAAAAAATTATAATTAAGTTTATATTAACATATTACAAATAAAATTTATATATAATACAGATTATATAAATAAAATATTATTTATGTTTGTAAAATATCGGAATAAATATTTCCAAATATATTTCCATATATGTTCTGACTGTCGTCTGAATGAATGCATAAAAAAACAGCAGGAATAAAATATGAAGGGCAACAGGACGGAGTAAGATGAAGGCTGAAAATTCCAAGAGAGCTCCTTCAAAGGTTCTAAATGGTTTATGTCTCAGAGAAAGTATGGTGCATATGCTGTGGCCAGATTTTGCAGTTAAAAGCTTTAAAAAAATTTATAAGAGTAAAGAAGATATTTTTATTAAGCTAAGAAATTAAAATCAAAAATTAAATAAAAAATTTTTATCAGTACAAAATTCATATTTTAACCTTGAAGAGGAGGAGCAACAAAATTTTCCATTTCGGTTCTTTTCAATAATTGTAAATAATAGAAATGATATTTTAACAAAATTAGTTGAGGAATAGCAAAAATTTTTAGTTTATTCTTTTCAATAGAAAACAATTTAGAATTTAAATTATAAGATCTGCAATAACTGAAAATTGGTCGAAGGTAAATGGATGTCTCAGCGTAGTCGGATTATAAGAAGATTTCTTCGCATGGTTCTAGGGGCTAGGAGCACCCTTATGCCTT
>JABUQX010013841.1:22500-25000 GCA_015478945.1 Trachelipus rathkii
CAGTGTTCTGCGGAGTGTACTTCTGAGCAGGTTCAACTCTACTCTCTGTTCTTTAATGTTAATGCTTTTCCTCAGTGCTCTAAGAGGGCAAATGTTCAGCTGATCTTGAAAAAGAGTAGCTGCTTTGATCCCTCTAATTCTTTTATTCTATCTAAAATCTTCGAAACTCTCTTTAAATCTCATTTCCTGGATCACCTACATGTAGAGTCTCATTTCCTTCTTTTAGATCATCAGTATGCCTTTCAAAGCTCGAAGTTAAATGGTGACATACTTTCCTATCTCAATGATTTATGATCTTCTATCCTTAAGGACTATGACATCTTTCCTTCTTCTCTTTACCCTCTCAGGTATTCCATGGCCCTGCCCGTGACAGGGTATGGCACTAGTCACTATTCTCTAAGCTCCCTTCCTTTGGATTTCCTCCTCCTCTTTGATTACGCATGTTTAGTTTTCTATCGGATCGTTCCATATCCGCACTTGTTTATGGAGCAACCTCTTCCTCATTTCCTGTTAATTATGGTTCTCTTATTTCTCCAACAATATTCTTATTTTTCATCAACAATCTTCTCAGCTGCACTTCTAACTCTGTTCATTCTTTCGCCGATGACAGAACTCTCCATTTTTCAACTCAATTCAGATCTGCTCTTTATTTTGCGTCCAGCTTTTGGATTCGATTTTTACCGGTTGGCTCGCCTCAACTTTGTGAAATTCAACTCTTAAACTCAACTCCATATCTCCCTCTCAAGCACACCTCCTAACTAACTTCTCTATCTCATTCGATGGCTAACCCCTCTCGTCTGTAAACAATATAAAAATTCTTGATTTGAAAATAAATAATAAACAATCTTGTAAACCTCATATCACAACGGTTGCTAAGGTGACCTCAAAGAAGCTGAGATTTCTGTTCTGGTTTTGGGATTTTTTTTCCTTCGAACAGTTGCTCCAATTATTTAAGGCTTTTATCCGCCCTCTTATGAAGTACTGTTCTCACATTTGAGGGAACTCCGCTTCTTTTGGATAGTGTTGAGTCTTAAGATAAAAGACTAATAAACAATCCCCTGCTTTCAAACTCTCTTGACCCTCTAGTATAACTAGCTATCTCTTTTCTATAGGTATTACAACGGGAGGTGCTCGAGGGAGTTGACCTCTCGCATTTCCTCACCGTTGTGTTGCCCTCGTAGCGCAAGAGGTGAACTTCTTTCTCATGAATTTTAAGCAAATATTGGAACCATAGGATTGCTCGTTGTGGAGCCTCCTTCTTTCTAGCCACCTCTGTTCTTTGGGTCTCCTTGCCATCTTGTGTTTTTTCTACTGTGTATTAAATCTTCCTCTCATTAGGACCCTCGTCTGAGCTCCCTTGAGAGACTTACGGCAGGCATGGTCTGATTTTTTTTTTATTTTATAATTTTCAACCTCCTTGAAAAGAGCTCTGCCCGTGAGTGGCGATAACACCCACACAGACAGGGTGGGAGCTTATTTCACCCACCCACCCACCCACATACACACACACATATATATATATATATATATATATATATATATATTATATACTATATATATTTATAGTATATATATATATATATATATATATATATATATATTATATATAAATTAATATATATTATATGTATATATAATAATATAGTATATATATATATAGTATATATATATATATATATATATATTATATATATATATATATATATATATATATATATATATATATATATATATATATAGCGTATTTGGGGGGGGGCCAGGGGGGCCATGGCCCCCCCCGAAATTTTCTAGACACTAAAAATTTTTAATTATCATATCCGTTATATAATAAAAGTGCAGAAGTTAAATAATTTTATATAATGTTCGTACAAGGAACAAATCTCGCAAGTCAATTAGTTTAAAACTAAACTTAAACCATCAGAGAAAATGGCCAACATTAGTATTTCAGCTGCATGTTTGAAGAATATGTTAAGCGGCCATTTGGAATCTGAACCGAGTATAAAATTCTTGTACCAATGAATTAACAAATTCCAAAAAATTTACAGACCAAAGCTTCGTACTACCAAAAGCAGCCTTAAAAGTGGCGTATCCTTTTTTATTATCCATTTTTGAATGATTTATTATTTTCCGGTGCGGCGAGATGTATTTAAATTTTCCTTGCAATTTGGCATACCAAACGGGTTTTAAATGTTTCCATATGAGGAAGATAAGAAGATTGTGTCATTATTTTTTCAAGAAGATCTCGAAAGCCAAATGAAGATTTAGTAAAAGCAGAATGGGATTTATGAAGTGAAATGCATCACAGTTACCAGGTCGCCCAAAAACCGCAATATATGTATTAGTTTCTTGTTTCCCGTAAACATTTCCAATATTTACATTTTTGTTCCAAATCCGGCAATTTTACCCAGTGTTTAATGCTTCAGTAGAAAGAAGCTTGTCAACATTAAGACTTCTGAAAGCCTATTTGAGAAAGATTATTCGGAAGAAAGACTTATGGGAC
>JABUQX010013841.1:35000-39040 GCA_015478945.1 Trachelipus rathkii
TCGCGCCACTCCTAACACACAGTATCAGGTGGCACCCGATGTTCCACGAACGCTTCCCTGTCCGTGACAAAGCTTAGCGCCTTCGCCTTATCACGGTAATACAGGGATTGGAGCTCAGCATACTTTCGCCGCTTTTTTTGGGCTCTAGAGACTGGAGCACCTGGAGCAGGGAGCCTAACTGGCTCGCCTGCATACGGGCGACCCCGATCCTCCAAGTTGAGGAATTGCTTAAAACCTCTACGAGAAAGCAGCAGCCGGAGATCCTCCTCCGAGAATGGAGGAGGACCCCGCTCTTCACGCAACAACTGAACCTCAGCATCATCGTCCCCAGTCAAATCAACCACTCCGACTAGACGGTTCGGAGGGACAGCAGGGTCCACCAAGACCTCTTCCCCAACCCGAACAAGGTCGGCGAAGGGAATTACAAGGTCTACAATCAGGGCCTCTGCCATCTCCGGAGGTCCTGCTCCCCATTGTTAAGAGGCGCAGTGGCCTGTTCACATCTCAGACGAGCTACGGTGTCTTTTGTAGATAGCTGACTTCCTCTTACTTCTGATTGAACCAAGGGTCCGCGTTGGGAATGCGGCGAAAAGAGCTTGGTTCATGAACCGCACGTTCAACCCCATCAGCCGGACCTCCTCCCTCGCCATGAGGGTGATTTCCTCGTCTGACCACGTCATGTACGTCTGCCCTGCCTCCTGCAGGACAGCCCGATCGTATTCTTCGCGATGCGCCCGCTGGAAGTGGACACGCATCCCTCCGTAGGTCCGTAACACCAACCGGCAGACAGGACAGCACTCGCGAGCCAGCTGCTCCATGTCTACCAATCCCACGACCTTACCCTACGGGGAGATTACCCGAGGGAGTAGATGGAAACCAGGGGGCTCGAAGCCCCAAAAAGGTACGTGGGAGCCGGGACCAGAGTTAGCTCAGTGACCACTTGGTCGAGCCCGGAACAGACAGGTCACTCCAATAAAGAGAAACCTGCCCAGAGGGGGAAGCCCCTAACAGCCGAAGAATCGCCCAAAAGGGCGAACCACGGCCGAAGGGAGGATCCCGCCACCCCAGACCCGCTCAAGCAGACACAGTTTCCGGCGGTGCCACTGTGGAGGCCTCCAGTCAGTAATCAACGATCACTTGCGCTATGTGAAAGGAGCTTAAGAAAGCAGCCAATACACACCACACAAGAGAGTCATAGTTACTAACTAAAAACCCGCCAATTTGGCTTAGTCAAAATATACTATATGACGCCCAAACCATCCATATACCTATCAAATCTATCTTAAATGTTTCAGTAGATCAAAACTCGTCCTCCTGCGGCAAGCCATTATTAAAATGTTACACCCTAATACAGAATGAATGTTTTCTTACATCATGATTACATGTTTTCTTCATAATTTTCTTTTTGTGTCCCCTGGTTTCCTGTTCGTGGTACACCATGAAGAATTTATAGATCTCAGTAATACTAATATATGTAAATATTTTTGAGACTTGTATCACGTCCTCTCTGAGATATCTTCTTCCTTCAGAAAACATTCCATAGCCACTTCCTCAGAGCGTTTACCTCAAACCAAGAAATCACCCTTGTTGCTCTACAGTTGTACTCTCTTCAGCATATATATGCCTTTTTAAATAGCACGCCAAACTTGTGAACAATATTCTAAAAATCTTGTTTCGCCTATAAGTGTGAGTTTTGTTCATTTTGTGTGGAAAAATCTTTTCTATTTTTTCTATTAAAATGGTAGTCAGCCTTGGCAAACTGAAATAGTGCCTATTTGCATTCGCTGTCCTAAAGTTTCTAATGTGTTGTATTTTACAATTATATGAACAACAATGAACATATAACGCCACTGGATATTTTCGACAGCTTAAACACCTCTAAGACTATTTTCCATTGCTTCTGCACCATCACATCGTTGTCCAATCACAAAGTCACTATTTATTTCAGCGTATGTAGCATTGCCTTCGCTTAAGATTCTCCTACAATGTTTTCAACAGCTGCTTAACGAAAGAAATCCTTACGGAACACAAATATGCTACCTCATTTCCATTAATATAAACTTTTAATTTTCTTTGATTAATTATTATTATTATTATTATTATTATTATTATTATTATTATTATTATTATTATTATTATTATTATTATTATTATTATTATTATTATTTCATTGTGTGTGTGTGTGTGTAATATTATTATTATTATTATTATTATTATTATTATTATTGTTATTATTACTATTATTATTATTATTTATTAAGTATTATTATTATTATTATTATTATTATTATTATTATTTTTATAATTAACATTGATAATTTATTATTATTATTATTATTATTATTATTATTATTATTATTATTATTATTATTATTATTATTATTATTATTATTATTATTATTATTATTATTATTATTATTATTTATTATTATTATTATTATTATTATTATTATTATTATTATTATTATTATTATTATTAAAATTAAGAGGCTTGAGCAATCAAAAATTTTGATCGCTTAAATAATTTCGGCCTTATATATATTATAAATTATAGAGGGATCTCTTTGATAGATCATATGGCAAATATATATGAAAGAGTGTTGGAGAAAAGACTGGATCGATGCAGGAAGGCGTATGAGTAAGGAACATTTTTATGTTTTACATTTACACAGATTGAAGGAGACAAACTTTACGAAATGCAGCAGGACGATCTATGTAGTGTTTATGGATTTAAGAAAAGCTTTTGACACGGTACCTAGGAATGGATTATGGAGGGTGTTAGAGGAGAATTATGAAGTGGGGAGAGGATTGTGTGATGCACTGAAGAGTATCTACAAAGTGGCAAAGTGCAATGTGAGAACAGGGTATAAAAATGAAAAATGGTTTGAGGTGGCGAAGGGGGTGAAACAGGGAAGCGTATTGTCACCCTTATTGTTCATAGCTTATATTGATAAAGTCATTGAGGAGGTGGGAGAAATGGAGGGAGACATCATGACATATGCGGATGATTTGGCGGTGTAGAGTGAAATGGAAGGAATTACGAGATGTTTCGCGGAGAAACTTGGAGCAAAGGGACTACAAATGAACACTGAGAAAACAGAAGTGATGATGGTGAGCAGAGAGGGGGAGGAGGGTTGGGAGATCATGGTAAATGGAGAAAGCTTGAAGAAAGTTAAAGAATTTAAATACCTGGGTGGAATATACAGAGGACGGAGGGTGTGATGCAGAGATCACGCATAGGATAACGAAGTTGGGAATAGCGGCAAGGGCTGTGTATCCTTTGATGAAAGACCAATATATGGGTGTAGAGGTGAAAAGAAGTATTTACGAAGAAGTGCTAGCACCTATGTTGCAATACAGGTGAACTTGCTGGTGTACTACCAAAAGGCATGAAAGTAGGATACATGCTATTGAGATGAAGATCTCTTGAGAACAATAATTGGAAAGACTAAGAAAGATAGAATAAGGAATGAAAGAGTCAGAAGGGAAGTCGGAGTGACACCTATGGTGAGGAGGATAGATGTGGCAAGAATCAGATGGGGGGGACATTTGGAGAGGATGGCGAAGAAACGATGGGAGTGGATGCCGGATGGAAGACTCAGAGGAAGACCAAGGAAGAGATGGAGGGAGTCGTTGCAAGATTCGTTGATGAGATGTGGGCTGCCTGCGGTGGAGGAAATACAAGGGAAAAGACTGTGGGAAGACAGAGCCGAATGGAAACGCATGCTGAGTCCACTGATTGACAGGTCAGTGGTTTTCTACAACGGTCTCAAACTTTTTTGATCGCGTACCCCTTAGACGAAAAATAATTCTAAGTTGTACCCCCTATAAGCCTGTAATATATACATATATATATATATATATATATATATCTATTCTAGATATATATATATATATATAATATATATATATATATATATATATATATATATATATATATATATATATATATATATATATATATATATATATATATATATATAAACTCGGGGACAAATTTAATGCATCACCCGTTAATATAATGTAAACTCTTTCATTTT
>JABUQX010013842.1:20000-23800 GCA_015478945.1 Trachelipus rathkii
CAGAAAAAGAGTTGCGGACAAGAAAGAACCCTGAGGAATACCACTATTTATAGATTTAAAGGATGAACAGTGGCCGTCTACAACAGCTGCTATTGAACGATCGGAAAAGAAATCAGAAAGATGGTCACAGACAGAAGGATATGCACCGAAGGAGGGTAGTTTAGAATTCAAAGCTTTGTCCCCGATTCTATCAAAAGCTTGCGATATGTCTAGCGCCACAGCTAAAGATTCACCTAAATGCAGAAGGGCTGAGGACCAAGAATGAGAGAGAAGAAGAAAAAGAAGATCGCCAGTAGAATGTTTCTTACGATAGCCATACTGGCGATCGGAGATAAAATTTGAAGAATTGAAATGTTTCCAAATCTTCTTGTTAAGGATAGATTCCTAAACTTTAGGAAGAATGGAGGTTGAAGCGATAGGACGATTGTTTGAGGGTTGAGAGAGGGCCTCCATTTTTTTGGCACAGTCCTAGTGTACGCAGTCTTCCTAGCAGATAGTGAAGGTTGAAGTAGAATAACAGAGACGAAATAGTTTACTAAGGCAGGGTTCAAGCATTGAAGCCCAAGTTTGGAGAACCACAGGAGGAATACCATCCAGACCAAACGCCTTCTTAGTGTTAGGCACAGAAATTACAATGTTAGGCATAAATAAGTTAGAGGAGGTGAAGATGGAGGGATAGAGGCGGTGTCAGTCTAAGGTGGAGTTAGAGTTAAATGTTTGAAAGAAGAGTTCCACTTTAGAAGAAGGTAAAACAGTAGTTGTGGTTGTCGAAAGATATTAAAAGTGGAAAGGATGAAGAAACAAAGTTAGATTTATCATTATTTTGCACAATGCCAGAAAGGACGAGAGAAAGATGAACCAGAAAGATTATTGCATTTTCTAAGGAGAAGAATTTTTAGTGTCACGGACAGAGGTGGTCATTTTTGGAATTTCTCAATTCCACAATTTCGCAGTTTGTGGGATAACAAAAATAATTGCGGAATAGCGATATCGATATTTTGAAAAAAGTTGAGGAATTGCAGTTCCTCAACTTTTTTCAAATTATCAGTATCTCTATTCCGCAATTTTTATGTTATCCCACAAATTGCGGAATTGCGGAATTCCAAAAATGCCCACCTCTGGTCACGGAGAATAGATTTTACATCTTTCCGGGAAGAAATATAAGTTGCATGAGTTTTTGATGGCGACTGTAATTCCTGAAGACAGCGCCCCTTGTGGCGAATAGCACGAGAACAAGTTGAATTAAACCAAGGATTGTTAGGTTTAGTTGAAAAGAAATAATATGGAATTTACGCGCCCATGCCATATAGAATCAACTAGGTAATGTGCTTAGCACACTCTGAGGGATCCCTTCCATGGAATTAGTGGTCACTCCATTAGAAATCAAAGAAGAATGGCCGCAAATGCGACTAATTAGCATCACCGAAGTGCCAAAAATGTTCCCTCCCCTTATGCAGGGGTCTTTCCTATGGAAGACTTGAAGAAATAGAACTGAATACAGAGATGATAGGTGATCTGGGGGACCCAAAGGAGGAGAATTTGACAGAATAAAGAGAAGGATTAGAGGTTAGGAAAAGGTCAAGAATATTTGGTTCATTTCCAAGACGATCAACTGTCCGAGGTCATTCTGGATGGAAAAAAGTGGTTCACCAGTTGTATCTTGAAATTAGAGGAAAGCCATTGGCGATGGTGAACGATGAAATTACCAGGAATAATGATTTCAAAGAAAGGTAAAGAAGAGAGAATGGGAATAATTTGGAGGTTAAGTAATTGAGAATTTAAGACAGTTATTTGAGTTACGGGATAAATGTACAGAATAAATGAATTTAGCAGTAGATTGACAGAACAGTTTAACCCATAGGGTAGAAAATTCGAAAGACTCCAAATCAGAGACACAGGAACAAAAAATATAATTGGGCACAGAGGCACAACAACAGCCTTTGGCTAAAAATTGAGGATAGAGATAAAAAGAGAAGAGAGTATATAGGCTTTGACGTCAGAGCGCTCATACACACTACACAGTATATATATATATATATATATATATATATATAATATATATATATATATATATATATATATAAATATACACACCACAAATATATATATATATACACGAATATTTGTCATATGTATATGTATATATATATATGTAATATATATAAATAACAGAAAACACCCTTACCACTACTTACAAACAACTCCTTAGAACAAATATAAACTATGCTTCACCATGGTTCCCCACACTGTCAAATCTAACTCAAAAATTACAAATCACACAAAACACCGCCCTTAGAATTATCACTGGATGCACCAAAACTACCCCTATCCAACATTTACATGACAAGACTAACATCCTTCCTATCTCCAATCACCTGGAGATGGTGGGGTCTCAATTCTACCAAAAAACTCTAAATCCAACCCACCCATGTCCCCAACTTCTCCAACCTCCCCCGACACAGATTAAAATCCCCACCCTCTAACCAGCTAAATTCTACAATGACATTTACAACATTATCCCCTAACAATAGGTCATGGCTTACATATATCCACACACAACTTACTAACACGTACCTACAAAACCGCCCCAATAATAATTTATTAAACTACAACTCCCCCAAAGAATTTCCCCTATAAAAGAAGCACTGTCAGAAGAGGCCAAATTGACCTCATCCGGAGCAGATCAGGTCACCACCACCCTAAATTCGGCTAATAATAAATATAGCTGGCAACTTAAGACTGTCACCTCCCCCCCATGCACCAGATGTCAATTCCCAGGACACAATGGAGCATCTCCTTCTGATGTGCTCAGCCGTCGACGCCTCGCCAAATTTTCTATATCTTCCCTACTCGACCTGTGGAACCGCCCAAGAGCGGTGGCCCGGCTTCCTGGAAGCAGTGTGGCCCTCCAATTGAGATGGGCCAGGGGCGAAATGAGTAAGTATATATATATATATATATATATATATATATATATATATATATATATATATATATATATATATATATATAAAATTACTGATATATATATATATATATATATATATATATATATATATATATATATATTTGTGTGTGTGTGTGTGTGCGTGTGTGCGTGTGTGCATGTATGTGTTCAAGTGAGTAGAGTAAAAATTTTTATTCATTTCAACTTTTTCAAAAAACTGATAAGGAACGAAAGAAAAACTTATCTTGATTTTTGGCAAGCTCCAGTTCAGAGACTCTCTCTCTCTCTCTCTCTCTCTCTCTCTCTCTCTCTCTCTCTCTCTCTCTCTCTCTCTCTCTCTCTCTCTCTCTATTCATTTATCTCTCTCTCTCTCTGTCTCTCTCTCCTCTCTCTCTCTCTCTCTCTATCTCTGTCTCTCTCTCTCTCTCTCTCTTACATTCACTATATATATATATATATATATATATATATATTTTTACTCTATATATCTATATATATATATATATATATATATATATATATATATATCTATAGATAGCTATATCTCTATATAAATTTCTTTCAAAATATAAGAGTATACATTGAATTTGAAGTAAAATGACTTGAGAGTTTATTAAGATATTACATTTGTTCATAGTGTGGGAAGAGATTATTATATTATGTGTCCCTAGATTTTCGTTTAGAGAAGAGTAAAAAGAACCATAAATGGAAATAAAATTAAAGGTCTTTAAGTTAGATGTATTTGATGGTTGAAGTGCACACATTATATATATATATAAATATATATATATATATATATATATATATATATATATATATATATATATATATATATATATACTACTATATATAT
>JABUQX010013843.1:7500-13069 GCA_015478945.1 Trachelipus rathkii
CATGCTGAGTATCAAAGAAAGGGATAGAAGGGGAAATTCCCTTTACTTTTAACCCTTTGAAAACCTTAGATATTCTATATAGAGTAATGAAATAGGTATTTATGAGGCAGGATTATTAGGTTTCTTGTAAGGTTTTTGTATTCGGATTATATGTGAGTGTTTACAGAATGATAGGAAACTTTGGTTTACTAAGTTGTGCTGAATAGCTTAATTAGCAAGGTGCTTGAGGTGTTTATTGAATATTTTGTCTGGATCCTCTGCTTGAGAGTTTTTGAGGTTTTTGATGGTGTTTTTTGAGTAGTTTGTTAATCAATTGGTAGATATTGAGGGTTTATGATTAATTTTAGAATACTGAGTTGAGTATTTTTTGGATATTCTGGAATTGGGATTTTTTTTTTTTTTTTTTTTTTTTTTTTTTTTTGTGGGTTTTTACAGATGTCACCGCCGCTCTGGTTATTAAAAGTGCAAATAATTTTTTTTTTTAAAGCAGTTCGGAATATTTTGTGTTGATTTAATAGTTATTAAATGTTTGGGTGGATTGTTGCCAATTTTTATTCATGTTTGAGTTGATTAGATTATTATTAATTCTATTGTTGATGTCTATTGATCTGATTTTTTGATCTTCGATTTGTTTCTCTATTTTAGTAGGAGGGAGTTTCCTTAATTCATTTATGGTTGTTTATTTATGGTGAAAAAATTGGGATTGAAATGATTGTACGATAGAACTTGATATGTAGTGTTTTTTGGATATGCCATTTAAATAATGAGTGGGCAAGGACCAAAAGCTGGAGAATATTGGAAATTGGGCTTTTTGGAGATTAAGCACCTTACGGGAAAGCCAGAGATGAACCAGATGCGTTGGCATAATTATAATATATATATATATATATATATATATATATATATATGATATATATAATATATATATATATAATATGATATAGTATATATATAATATATATATACTATATATATATATAGTAACTAATATACTATATATAATCCAAAAAGTCCAGTTTCCTGATCAGGACTGAAAAATTTTTGGAGAAAGTTGATGAACTCGAAGGTTGGTGAAGTCGATATCGTCTTGACCCATTCGCGTGAGAAGATTGACTGCAGCCGAGGCGCTTTATGATACTATATATAGTTATATATATATATTATATATATATATATATATATATATATATGATATATAATATATATATATATATATATAGTATATAATATTATATATATAAGTATATATATTTATAGTATATATAGGTGCAGCCTCTAGAAGAGGCACAATCCATATCTCAAAAAACTACAACAGCTACCAGGAAAAGGGAATACATTGCTGGAATGCTGGTCCAATTTTTGTGCGGTATTTTCGTAAAAACAAAAAAAATAAAAAAAAAATAAAAAAAAAAATTATATCTCAAAAAGCTACAATAGCTACAGCGGACAAGGAATACATTTTTGGAATCCTTCTAAAATTTTGGGATAGGAAAAGTAAAAAAAAAATAAAAAAATAAAAAAAATTATTGTTAATAATTAATAGTAGATGATGAATTTAAGAGGGCCTATTTAGAGAGCCTTTCATTGGCTTCTCCTGTAAATTGAATGATACTGTTCTAATTAAATTTTTGCTTTTTTCTTTTTTAACTAAAGAATACCGCAAGGGTAAAATACCGCACCGATGGCAGGAGTCGGGGTCTTCGTGCGGCCTTCCGGGGAAACTACGGGGTAGGACTATTTCCGCCCCTCCGGGGAGGGTCTCCGGAAGCCCCGCTCTTTGGTATTTGGGTGTCGCGGGGTTCCTCCGCCCCCTCCGCCTACGGGGTAATGGAAAACCGTCCCCGCGCCTGTGGGTTGCCCCGTCGGTCGAAGCCCGCCTAAATTGCTTGTAAATACCATTTACAAATAATATATCATGATATACTAATGCTCCCAGCACCCCCCCCCAAAGAAAGAAATAGGCGCAATTTGTGTGTTTAAGTTTTTTTTTTTTTTGTTTTTTTTTTAGGCATTTTCCGGAACCAATATTTGTACGAAAAGTTCCAAGAATAAAAGCAAAAAATGTATTACATTGCAATGTAGCGGAACAAGCATTCGGCGACACCGATTTTTTTTTTTTTTTTTTTTTTTTTTTTTTTTTTTTTTTTTTTTTTTTTTTTTTTTTTTTTTTTTTTTAAAACAGTTCCTCGGTAAATATTTTTGCCAAAGGATTCCAGGCAATGTGATGTCCTTTTTCCGGGTAGCTGTCAAGTAGTGTTTTGAAGATATGGATTTGGGTGGCTCGTTCTAGAGGCTGGCCATATATACTGTATATATATACTATAGTATATATATATATAGTATATATATATATATATATATATATATATATATATATAATATCTATACACTTTATATTATTTATACAAATATATATATTAAAAAATTTAAATATTATGTAATTATATATATATATACCTATAGCTATATATATATAGTAAATTATATATAGTATATATATATGAATATATATATATATATATATATATGATATATATATATATATATATATAGTATATCTATATATATATATATATATATATATATACTATATATATATATATATATATATATATATATATATATAGTATACTACTATATATATATACTATAGTATATATATAATTAATGCACAAGGTGAATAAATGAAACGTTAAAAGCGCGTGTAACTTAAATCTAAGAAGAATTAAACAACTTATCCTAACCGTGGACTTAGAAGGCCGTGAAAGTTATCTCTTTAATGCGACTTTACATGGCCTCTATGTCCTGGTTCATGATAAAGTTATGTTAATTTGTTAGATGTGCACCTTCAATGCTTTTGTAATTATTTTAAATTCTCTGTAATCTTTTAGGTTGACTGTTTGTTGGAAACTCTAAGTCTAGGTTAGGAAATCAGGTTGCACTTAAATTCTGTTAGATTGGAACTTATCTGCCGTATCTATTATTTCAATCTTTGCAATTTTCAGTCCTTATTTAAACCAAATTAGAATAACGTAAATTAATTAAAAGAATTAAAATTAAAATAAAACACTCTATAAAAGCCACCACTGACTGAATCAATCAATCGACTCAACTACTGACCTTGAGCGACTTCACAGACCTTGCGAGCGACTGTCAGGCGACGTCACCGATATAGCGACTCAGCCAACCTCGAGTCATCAATTTCTCCAAAATTGAGTCCTGATCAAAAACTGGAACTTTTGGTTCATAAGGAAATTGAGTTTACTTTGTTACCTATATTTTTGTAAAAGGAATTAAAAAAAATGTTAAAATATATATTTTTTTTTATATTTTTATATATATATATATATATATATTATATATTGCAATATGAAAATATTTCCATAATTTGATATGATTTATATTTTTCCAAATAGGAACGGCTGTTTCGCGATTTCTTGAACAGGACAAGCCTCTTTTTGTTACCTCTGCTCATATATATTATATATATATATCATATAAGTTTCTATGATATATATGAATATATATATATCTATTATATTATATAATATATATACGTATATATATATAGTATATAGTTTATATACCATATATATACCGCATATATATATATATAGTATATATATATATAAATATATATAATATATATATATATAGTATATATAATATATAATATATTATATTATATATATAATATAGTATATTATATTATACTATAATATATATATATCTTTATTTACCATAGTATAAATATATATAATATATATATATGATATTATATATCTATATATATATATATATATACTAAAGAGTATATAATACGTATATATACTATAGTATATATTATCGATGATATAGTATATATCTTTTATTTAACCATATATATATATAAATATAGTATATGATATATATATCATATATATATATATATCATATATACATATAATAATATATATATATATATATTATATATATATATAATATATATATATATCGTACTATATTAAAGCTGGGTTTGAAAATTTTGGTGGGATAACAAAACATGGTCAAATTGGTGCTCCTTGGCTTCCCTGTAGTGGGACAAAAAATCATTTTGCATTTACTCAATGTCTAGGGGGCCCCAACTTTAGTTTTTTTAAAAGGGTTTTGAGTTTTGACATCGTTTTTTACTATTTTATATGCTTTGTTTTTCAAAATTTTGTTTTAATACTAATTGAGAGCTATTTCTGTCTCATTTCAGATCCAGACTATTCGACGTTTGAGATAATGTCCTCGGTGGGTGCAGTGTTTTCACTTACTAAATTATTGGCAAGACGTATCAATGGCCATGTGCAATAAAGGCATAAAGACAGGCCATGCAATATTCGGTTGATGCCACAACCACTTGTCGAAAATCAGCTACCACTGGCTGAGGATGTTTTTAGAGGGCCTAACAAAGTTCCATCAAGTAGTCAACAAAGATGGCCGAGTTGTATCTCCATCCTAGAAGTGTACGTGGCTAACAGAAGTTACAAGGCATATACCAATGAAAGCGCAGGGCAATTCCAACAATAGAATTTTGAAAGTGTTATAGTGGGAATAGTGAAGAGACTAAGTAGTGGAATGTCAATATTTGATGAAATATTCAAGAAATAAACAATCTTTCTCCTAACATATCAAGATAAGTAAAATACATTTTCTCGTCTCTTCCGAACATTAGCGCGTGCAAGTGGTGGTTCATTAAATGGTAATAGTTCTGAACGTAATCAATGTCAATGTCCCACGATGAA
This sequence comes from Trachelipus rathkii, assembly GCA_015478945.1. NCBI lineage: Eukaryota > Metazoa > Arthropoda > Malacostraca > Isopoda > Trachelipodidae > Trachelipus > Trachelipus rathkii. Next base: position 12,270 of record JABUQX010013843.1, read on the forward strand.
AAACGAAAATCCCTGTATTGGAAATGGCAAATTTTGGCTTGAATCAAAACACTTCAAAAGACGCATGTATAATAGGAAAGGTGGACAAGGAAAAAAGGAACAGAGAAAAAAACATAGAACAGCGGAAAAGGAAAAGAAAACGATAGACAGTGGAAACATAAGAACAGACACAAAGATGACGCAAAAATGTGTAAGGTTCAGTTGAAACTTATTCAGCACGGCAGTGAGAGTGATGTGGCTAGAAGAAATCCATGTGTCTCCTTAGCATATCAGAAGAATGGAAGAAATGTCCCCAGCCCTCCAAAATAGATTAACCAAAGTATCCCTGATGTTGTGTAAAGCATTAGAAGAGGACAAGTGAGCAATAGAGGATGCAGCTGGTCCATAGTTAACTGCTGCCCTCAAGGACCTCGGACTTCTGTCACCAAAAAACGTTGTTGAATGGCCAAGTAAGGTTATGCACGGCCAAACCGATAAAGTACTTGGAGAGAACAATACTATCAGCAGGAGCATTTCGCTGCTAAACACCAGAGGTATGGTCTGATCTGGTTTCGATGGAAAATAGATGAAACGACTTGTCGAATACTGGAGGTGGTGCGTAGAGAAATAGTTAGAGGTAATGAAGCCATTCGTGCTAAGTGTCCATTTCCAGATGGCAAGGTTACATCGGATCACGTTACGTCCCTAACTCAGGAGATCTCGGCAATGTATTAGATGGAAATTCTGGGGTGATCTATTCGAACGAAGCCAAGATCTATCCAGAGACTTTAATAAGCAGAGTGATTGCGGAATGGAAAGCC
>JABUQX010013844.1:17500-20000 GCA_015478945.1 Trachelipus rathkii
AGGGGGGGATCCAAGATTTGGGGGAGCATGCATTTCGCTTGGGGACTTTCTCTCTTTCTTTCTTTCTCTCTTTATTTATGTTTGTTTGTTTGTCTCTTTCTTTCTCTTTCTTTCTTTTTTTCTCTTTCTTTCTTTCTTTCTTTCTCTCTTTCTTTCTTTCTTTCTCTCTTTCTCTCTTTCCTTCTCTCTTTCTTTCTTTCTCTCTTTCTTTCTCTCTTCTCTTTCTTTCTCTATTTCTCTTTCTTACTTTCTTTCTTTCTCTATTTCTTTCTTTCTTTCTTTTCTTTCTTTCTCACTTTCTTTCTCTGGCTATAATAACAACAATTTGCTTTCTTTCTTATTTATTTCTTTCTTTCTTTCTCTATTTCTCTTTCTCTCTTTCTTTCTCTCTTTCTCTCTTTCTTTCTTTCCTTTCTTTCTTTCTTTCTTTATTTCTCTCAACCTTTCTTATTATCATCTCAACAGTCTTTCTCTCTATTTTTATTATTTATCATTTTATGCATCCATTTTTCATTCTCTTTCTTTATTATCTATTTTTCTCACTCTCTTTCACTTATATATATATATATATATATATATATATATATATATATATATATATATATATATATATATATATATATATATATATATATATATATATATATATATATATATATATATATTAGGGTTCTACTAAGTATTACTCTCTCTCTCTCTCTCTCTCTCTCTCTCTCTCTCTCTCTCTCTCTCTCTCTCTCTCTCTCTCTCTCTCTCTCTCTCTCTCTCTCTCTCTCTCTCTCTGTTAATCCATTTCTACTTCCTTGATTTCTTTCTCTTTTATCTATATCAATGTTATCTTTCTTTTTCTTTTTTACTTTCTCTCTCTCTATCTCTTTATCTCCTTCTGAGTTCCTCCCTTTAACCTATCATAGGTTGTGTGGGTATAAAAAGGTTGTATCTCATGGGCATTGCCCTATTTTCGAATGGTAATTTATTGGGAAAGTGTTTCCTTCCTAGGGATCCGCCATTAAGAATAGATCCAAGAACCTTCACCAAGCAAACTGATCGCTCTACAGTTTGAGCCACAAGTAGCTCATAAGTTTCCTCATAGGGCATCACTCATCAGGTATCATAGGCATTATAGGCATTCTTTTAGATGCCAGTTTTATTCATCATAAGTTGTACAATAACTTCATCAAAGGCATCACTCATCAGGCTTCATAGGCATTATAGGCATTCTATTAGATGCCAGTTTTATTCATCATAAGTTGTACAATAACTTCATCAAAGGCATCACATAGGTATCATAAGAATCATTACCATCATGGTCATCATAGTGTTTATGATCATCTGTCAATTAATCATAGGTTGCATTGGGACTATCTCAAAAGCATCATAAGCATCATTATTATTATAGAGTCAGTCAATAAAGATCAACAAGTATTGATGCATTACTTATCATAGTAATGGCTTTGACTTGATCTTCATATAACATAACATAACATAACAAAATATAAAAAGAGCAGAACAAAACATACACAGCATATCATTAATAGAAATATAGCATAAAATAGCAAAGCATAGTATAACATAACACTAACATAGCATAACATAACATAGCATAGCATAACATAACATAACATAACATAACATAGCATAACATAACATAACATAACATAACATAACATAACATAACATAACATAACATAACATAACATAAACAACATAACATTAACAGCAAATATAGCATAAAATAGCAAAGCATAGCATAACATTAACGTAGCATAACAGCATAACATAACAACATAACATAACTTGACATAACATAACATAACATAATAACAAAACATAACATAACAACAAAGCATGACGCACATTATCATATTATTATGGTTCAAAGTTGTCCACTTCGAACGTAACTACTACGTAATGTACCACGTGATTACATTATATAAATATATATATATATATATATATATATATATATATATATATATATATATATATATATATATATATATATATATATATATATATATATATATTTAACTCTAAGTGGTTACCGGCACCGCTCGCACGTATTTGGAGCGACCCCTTCAGAAAGTGGTTTGTCATGCATGTACGCCAACTTGCTGTGCATCTCCCTATGGTATTGTTAAGTTTAAGTTTTATTTAACTCAATAAATACCTAATAAAAAAAATTTACTACAACATAAAATATTTTTTTAATGAAAAAAATCTCATTTAAGACATAATAAAAAGTACACAAAATCGACTTTATGAAACTTCACAAATTTTAGTTTAAAATAAATAAAATCTCTTATTTCTGATTTTTCTCCCCCGGATCATAAAATTCATTTCTTAGTTTTATCCATTCAGGACATCTACTATATATATATATATATATATATATATATATATATATATATATATATATATATATATATCTCTACCTATATATATATATATATATATATATATATATATATATATATATATATATATATATATATATATA
>JABUQX010013844.1:27500-30000 GCA_015478945.1 Trachelipus rathkii
CTATAATATATATATATATATATATATCTTCTTTATATCTATGGCGCATATTAATCATAGTCTGCAAGTAAATATACCTTCACCTAGATGTATGAATATAAATATAGATATATAGTTAACACTGCATAAACTGTTCTGACTAACCTAACCTAGCCTAACCAAACCTAACCTATCTTAACCTAAAATAACTAACCTAACCTTAAAAAAAAAACAAAACATTATATGGTTTTGTGATCGAGAGCTTGGTTCTCGTTTTTATGTACACTATCACTTTGTGAGATGGTTTGACTATATCCTCACTGAGTCTGGTGGATTTCTACAAATTTGAAATATATATATATATATATATATATATATATATATATATATATATATATATATATATATATATATATATATATATATATATATATATATATATATATACTATATATATATATATATTATATATATATTAAATATATATAATATATATATATACACCATATATATATATATATATATATATATATATATATCCTATCGTGGTACATAGTGTAATATGACTTTTTTCAGGAAAAATTTTATGTTAAAATCTATTAATTTTCTGTGGCCTAATTTTTCATATTAACAATGTTTAAAATATTAAAAAATATGCCTCAAATTTCATATTTATTTTGTTTGCAAATATTAGTAATTATTAATTCTATCGACAATAAAAATAAACGTCCGAGATATGTGCCTGAAAAGTTACAAAGTCTCCAAATTTTATATTTATAGCATATTTACTGCCAGATGCTTCTTTTTTTTTTTTTTATACCTTATATAAACTTATGATGTTGAAGCAATATTTTATTATTTTTCCAGCACTCACGGGTCGGTGGGGCACGGGGAGGGAAGCTCCCTGTAAATTATGCATTCATTTACCGCGTTCCATGTGCCATGCATTCATTTACCACTAAAAATTAATATAAATGTTATTTCCTAACGATCTAGTAAAAAAAAAATAAAAATATAAAAAAAACCACCCCCTCTTATAACACACAACATACCATATATATATATATATATATATATATATATATATATATATATATATATAACAAATATAAACTATATATATAACAATATATATAATATAATTTATATATATATATATATATATATCTTCTTTATAAAATATATATATATATATATAATATAATATAATATATATATATATATATAACTCAATAATATATATATATATATATATATATATATATATATATATATATATATATATATATATATATATATATATATATATATATATATATATATATATATATCTATAATAATATATATATATATATCTATAATATTATTTTTATTTATATAACAACATAAAAATAATATAATATATATTTATGTATATATATATGGAATATTTAATATCTATGTATAATATAGTTGTTTGTTTATCTGTAATTATAAATTCAACTGACTAACTTCTTCAATATTGAATCGAAGCAAATACGTTTGTATTTTGCATCTAAAAGATCTCTCTCTCTCTCTCTCTCTCTCTCTCTCTCTCTCTCTCTCTCTCTCTCTCTCTCTCTCTCTCTCTCTCTCTCTCTCTCTCTCTCTCTCTCATTAGTCTTTGACTTACTCAATTTATTCGTATTAATTCAAGATCATCGAAAAATCTGCATTAACAAACTGATTAGCAGAAGTTTCTTCTACTACATCTCTTTATACTTCATAGCTTTTTTTCTTTTCTTCTGCATTATGAACTTCACATAGATATATATATGTATATATATATATATATATATATATATATATATATATATATATATATATATATATATATATATATACTCTATATATACATATATATATATATATATATATATATATATATATGTATGGAACTTTATATGTATTTATAAAGATATAGAAAATATGTAAATACTGCTCTCTTATCTTGCTATATTTCTTTATATATATATATATATATATATATATATATATATATATATATATATATATATATATGACCACAGTGGGATATTTATTTTTTTCTTCACGGTTTGAAAATGAAGTTAAGAATAAATTTCACTGGTAAAACATTGGTTTTAAAAATTAAAATATAAAAGCGTCAAAAATCGAATGCTAAAATAATATTAAAAATAAAAAAAGCATTTCCATAATCGAAATATATTTCCTTTTGATAGTAAAATTAAAATTAAAAATTCGATTTGCTATAAAAAGAACTTACTTTTTTTTATTTTTGGAGCTTCAAATTGATTTATTTTCCAATTCATTTTATTTAATTTTTTAGTTTATTTCGACGTAAATATTTATTATTTGTGTCCACAATGAGTGTTGAATATATATATATATATATATATATATATATATATATAAATATATATATATTTATTTATATCAATATATATATATATATAATATATATATATATATAATATATATATATATATATATATATATATGCACTTATCCTTTAAAAGGAAGT
>JABUQX010013844.1:35000-37500 GCA_015478945.1 Trachelipus rathkii
AAAGTTACTTGTAAAGTTCCCTGCATATAGTAGGTAAATGAGTTAGGAAGGTGCAAGATGTATGATTTGAATATTGGTGTTTAATGTCCGTAGATCGTGGTTAATTATTATTATTATTATTATTATTATTATTATTATTAATATTATTATTATTATTATTATTTATTAATTATTATTATATTATTATTATTATTATTATTATTATTATTATCATTATGATTATCATATATCATTATCATTATCATTATCATTATCATTATCATTTATCATTATTATTATTATTATTATATTATTATTATTTATAATTATTATATTATTATTAATTTTAATTATTTTAATTCTTAGTATTTATAATTATTATTAATGATTATTATTAATATTATGTTGTCATTATTATTATGATTATTATTAATATTATTTTGTTATTATATTATGATTATTATTTATTTTATTTTTATTATTATTATTATTATTATTATTATATTATTATTATTATTATTATTATTAGTTATTATTATTATTATTATTATTATATATTATTATTAATATTATTATCATTATTATTATTATTATTATTATTATTATTATTATCATTATTATTTATTATCATTATTATTAATTATCATTATTATTATTATCATTATTATTATTATCATTATTATTTATTTTATTATTGTTTTTATTATTATTATTATTATTATTATTATATTATTATTATTATTATTATTAATTATTATTATTATTATTTTATCTATTATTATTATTATTAAATTATTATTATTATTATTATTAATTATTATTGTACAAAGGCATATTATTCCTGTTCCTATTCGTATTATTGCTATTATCATATGTAATATTACTTATCAATAATTATTGTTTATAAGGCATTAATATTGTTATTAGTAATTTTATGACTATTATTATGATTCGCCTTATTATTTGTATTATTATTGTTATTGCTTGTATCCGTTTCCGGAGTAAATATTGCTCGATACTATCAACAATATTCCTAATATTATTCATCCTATCTCTATAATAAGGTGGTACTATCAAGCAACCTATATCAGTGTCCAATATTAGAGACTAGCAATACCCTGTTTATAGGTTTACTACTTTACCGTATGCAAGGAGTTTCCGTAGCCAACCGGTCAACATCTACGGGAACATAAACCCAATATTTTCACATCATACCCTTGCAGCTTTCTAAGCTATTTACCTACTAAATGAGAACTTACAGGTAAACTTTATTTTAACACAAACGCTTGTAATGGTAACAAGATAAATATCCTCCAAAATTTGTCCCCTAGTGTTCGTAAACCCCTTTATATATACTATATATATATATAATATACTATTTAATATGGCATATTGTGTAGATACTGTACTGTGACTACCGAGGTACATAACCTAACCCTAACCTAACCTAAATTAAATTTCATTATTATACCAGTTTGTGATCAGTAAACTTCCGAGGTTATGGAACTACGCTAGGCTTGTGAGGTTATTGAAATACAACCTCACTAGTTACAGTACAGTATCGACAATATTCCTATATATATATATAATATATATATATATATAATATATATATATATATATAATATAATATTATTATAATATATATATATATATATATATATTATATTATATAATTTATATATATATATATATATATAATATATATATATTATATACAAAGGTGGGCATAACGCGTTAAAGCGTTAATCGTTAATTAACTCGTTAATATTTTCGTTAACTTTTAACGCTTCGTTAATTTAGAAAAGAAGTAACGACTATTAACGAGTTACATTTGTGAATTAACGTTTAACGAGTTAAAATTTTCCCCAACATCCGTTAACCGTTAACCCTTAATTTATCGAGTTTATAATAATATTTTCTTATCATATTTTAAATTGTATTAGATTCGATTTTGCAATAAGAGATAAACTTTTTTTTTTCAAATTTTCCTAAAAGCTCCTCTAAATGGCTCAAAATGTGTTTATTTTTACTCGGTTATTATCCCGTTTAGTAATGTTTAACACATGTTGAAAAAAAACAGAGTTTTTTGAGGGAATGTGCTTACGTGCTGACACCGCCCCTCGTTCAACTATATTCTCTAATGTCTTACATACTACTAGCGACTTTCCCTCAGTGGTTGGAAGCCAGCGCACAGTGTTCCAACGTATCTTCGCGAAAAAAGGAAGCCGCTCTGATCCTTAAAACTATCGCCCTATAGCTCCTCACTCTATTCTTCTAGATCATATTGAAACGCTTCTCAACTCTCACTTCATTAGACCCATCTGGAATCTCCCATTTTCTTTTTCGCGATCGCCAGTACGGCCTTTCATGGTGTCAACGGTCTATACTGGCCGATATACATTTCCTAATTTCTACCCGATTATGGTTTTCCGCTCTTAGGACTACGCAATATAGAGAGATCAGATGAGATATCTTGAATATCCAAGCATTTGACAAGAGGATAGCAACGCATCATCTG